>JASDQU011403236.1:131391-152045 GCA_032191745.1 Picea mariana
TGGGAATATCAAAATTAACTTGTACCTTGAAGGGAGAGGTTCCTCCAAAATGGTCGCTTGATGAAGATGCGTCTATTTCTATCGACAGGTGTTGAAGGATGTGTGAAAATTTCTCCATCATTTCGTCCCTCTGTCGCACAAGAGCTTGCTCAAGCAACAAGTTAATATAATATTCTACTCGGTCATTTTTCTTTTCTTCCACCATAGAGGGTTTCCTGAGCGTGCAAGAGTGATTGTCCTCAAGAGAGACAAGTTCGAGACCCAAATTGTTATACTCGGACCTGGTCGAGGATATGCGCTTAAAAAAAACGATTAAGAGAAGCCTGCTCTGATACCACTGATCCAGATTATTTTCAGAACAAAATGAAATTAGAGATATTACAATGACATACTCATGAAAATTGCTAGAAACAAAGCGATACAACAATACATGATTTCTATTAATGAAAGAATTATATAGACTTGTTGGCAGCCATTTCGTATTTTTATCCTATCTTTATAAGCTGTCCACACAAGTGTTTTGGAACCCTTGATTTTCATTGCAATCTTTGAATAAAACAATACTATTATTTCGCGCATTTGCACACCTGCCTTTGTTCTCGTTTTCACGACTGCAAGCATGAAAACTTTGATTTCGAAATCACATTAAAATCGTCACTAGATTATTATGGTCACTCTCGTCTATGTGTTCATTGCATTTCCAATTTAATTATAGTCGCACAGTTGGCAAGACACCAAAATCTTTACTCATTTGACATTCTTTTGTTGTTAATATGATTTCATTTTTATAAGATTGTGATGATATTATAATGACTATCATTGAGGCCTTAATACATTGATGGTTTGGTGTTCTATAGTCTTTCATCGAATTCCTTGGCGCATTGGTTTCATGAAAACACATTGACATGGTGGTTAGACCCTTGGTGCAATCATTTCATACAACACATATTTGTTATGATCAAACCCTTGGTGCTGATTTCGAAACATTGTTTTGATTTTAAAACCATGCAAACACTATTGTTTGTGCAAATTTTTGGATCGACTTACCATAATTTTCGTTAATTGTTTGGATGTCATTACTTTTAACACATTGCAATAGTGAATTGAATCACCATATGCACCGTCGGTTGTACATTTGGATATGACTGTTTTGCATGGGTTGATCTAGTTCCACCACCCTCGCACATTTGGGCATTAATGCCTCCCTCCTATCCCGGGTTAACTCTGTTGGTTTCGGGGAAGTCTGTGAGCTATTCGATCCTGCGAATACCCTGTCCAAACCCTTGCCCGTTCACCCGGCTCATTGTGTGCTCTCGTCTATGGCACCTGTGGTGCGCATAGAGCCTAATGGCAGCCAAACACACCTGCTATTTGACAATGCTCATAAGGATTTGGAAAATAGTGGTTGGCTGGTGTTTATCCAAAGATTTGAGGGTTTCAACATTTCGGTTGCCCAACAGTTCGCCCTCACCTTCGACGGATGCAGGGCTAAGGTCAGAGACATACAACTCGAGCTAAATGAGGAATTCCTAAGCTCAGCTACAGGACTACCAGCTACAGGGCAAAGGTGGTTTAAAAATTCCAAAGTAGACGAGGTGTCGTGGCCGCTCCTATTCACATCAAGAAAGATTGTTAGCTGCGATAGAGATATGCCTCTCACTACCCTCAAACCCAGGTGGCACGATCTTTTGGCAATTGTTACGCAGTTTGTGACCTGCGAAGTTCGTTATGGCTTGGTATTTCTGTATCATCTTCGATTATTAATGAATTTTATAGGCTACCCTCTGAATATGCAACATTATCTCTTACGTAGTCTATACAAGATGTCTAAAAGATTCAAGTGTGAGAAGGCTGATAGCATCCTTTTCCATCACGGCTTGATCAAAGTCATTATCGTTCATCATTTAAGCCTTAGTGGTGACTGTTGGCAAGCCTTCCTATCAAGGAACGACTTTGCCATCCTCGAGTGTGTTCTAATGGATAAATCTGTGGTCACTGAAACATTGGTTGAGCCATCCGTGTCACCTCCTACCCTTTTTCCCCCTGTCAAACCCTCGATTTGCCCGGGCATGGACCTACCCGATACCATGGTCGACCCATGTGCTAAGGACAATACTAAGGCCGTCAAGAGGCATGTGAGAAAGAAAGGCATAGGCGATACTGCTGTCAACAGTAAGGGAAAGAAAAATGCACATTGGATATCGAGATGTGCTCGGAACAAGCCCAAGTAGAGCACTGACCAAAAGCCTATTGTCGTGAGTGAGGATTCAGACTCGAAGATCGAACGTTTCCTAGCCAAGGAATACCCCTACTCTCATGGCCTCTGCTCTATGGAACCCTATGACTATGTCTCCAACTTACCTCCGTGCCTCAAGAATGACCCTAATTACCTGGGAATCAAGCTTCACAATGAAACCCTGGTAACTTGAAAGAACCCTCGCCTGTGATGCCAAAGCCCGATCAATCACCATGTACCCAATGTAATTCCTGGCTTGAACGTTATTGCACGGCCGTCCCCCTATTGCAATCTAAGATCAAATCGTTAGAGGAACGGGTGACAGTGATGTCGAAGGAGAACGACAGGCTACAGGCCAATGAGAAGAAACAAAAAACCACCGGTTCAATTGTCTTCAGAAATGTCGAAGCAACAACGACCTTTGTCAATTCAAAGTTATCATGATCGAATCATTTTCTTACTGCCCAGGTATGTATTTCAACATCGATTTTGTTTTATGAATTGGTTTGAATTGGTATGACCGATTGGGTTTGCTTTTGTTTAGTTCTGTTCGAATAGATTCAAGAAACGATTTTGTTTGGTTTTGAATGATTATTTTCGTTTTGGATTATGATTGCATTCGATCTGTACAGAAGATTTGTTTGCTAAATTCGGACACAGCTATGTTTTGATTGATACGATTTTGCATTAGCATAACGATTGTGTCGGCCCTGAGTTAGTTCGACTCATTTCTTTTGGTTTGATTTTGAGACGATTATGTATGCTTGAATTAGCATGGTCTTTTACGTATGAAATGCATCAATATCAGAGGTTGGTTTGATAAATACAATGTAATCTATTGATTCGAAAAAACAACTCTGTTAGTTTTTGGATTTAAAAACGATTTTGTTAATTTCTGAGTTGACATAAAATATTGCGTTTGTATTAAATGAATATGAATGATTTGTTTGATCGGTTACAGTTTGTGTCGATTGAAATTGATTCATGAAAATCATTTCATTGGTTTCGAATTGTCTAAATGATTATGTCTGCTCCAAATTGGTAATAACAAGTGTTGAACAGATTGCATGTATCTCTGTTACCATTCGGTTGAACACGATTTCTGTCTGTTTCAAATTGGCATAAAGATTTGGTTACTTCTAGCATGAGCGATTTGCTTTGTGTTGATTTAATGATTAAAGATTTGTTTTAATAATTTGAATATATTTCTGTTAGTTTTGGATGGATTTAAAACGATTCTGTTTTCAAATTAGACCAGCAACAGAATCACAAGATTCTGTAGCTAGTCCTAAAAATTAGATTTTTGTTAATTTTATCAATAAAACATTATCTAAATTTGTGTATTCTTGTCTACCTACAGGTACCTACGAATTTCATTGACAAATTGGGCATGCTGTGGCAGTTTAGAAGATACTTGTTGTGATATAGTTTTGTTTTAAGTTGTTGGTCATAGGCAGAAATAGAGACTTGGGAGATTATTCCCAGATTTTTTGTAAACTGTTTTTGATAATTCCCACAGGGATGTTTTACCCTGTGGTCTTTAAATACTTGTTATTTTTTTGTAATAAAGACATCATCGATTGTTGGGAGAACCAGACTATGGATTTATAATGATACAGACTGGGATGAAAGTTGATGTCTTGTAACAGCTTTAGCTTTCAATATATCAAACTTTTATTTCAAGTTTTCTTCATATCAGTTTGTAATCAATTATCGACTACTTTAGCTATCATGATTCATTGCATGTTGATGTGATTTGGTTTATGTGTTGTCCATATCTGATGTCTCTTATTTCTTTTTAGTACAACAATTACTCTGTTTCAATTTAATGAATAAAGGTTTATCTTCTTCGTTAATTGAACTGTTCTGTACAAATCTTGCACAGGGATTTATCTAACTGCGATGATTTGTAAATTATATGATTGCTGTCATTTTTTATGTCTTATTTGTCCTGTCATTTATATTTGAAGAGCACTGCCGCTTTCTGTTTACGAGAAGATTGTGGAGAATCTGGTGCGGGTTTCCTCCCATCGAACAGCTGAATCAACTATTGTATGCAGGACAAACCTGAAGCGTTACTTCAGGTCAGTTTGCTATTTGTTATTTAATAGTTAATTTATTAGTGTTATTTAAGTAGTTTAGATAGATATATATATTTCAGGTTTATAGTTAGGATTATTATTTTAATTGTTCAGCTTAGATAGTTTTCATTTTATTTCTTTCTCATAAAATTATAAAAATAAAAAACAATAGTTTTGTTGTCATAGGACAGTTTACAAATGATTTTTGCAGGTTTTCATTTAAAATCTGTAATCTGTAAATGCTGTACATTTGTGATTGAGATATAATTGTAACGATAGCGAAGCATTTACATAAGTAGGATTTTTGTTTTATATTAGTAAGTAAACAGTATATATGCTTTAGAATTGTATATAGTTTTGCTTTAGCTGCTTTTCCCACTTAGATTAGTTTTTCTTAGTTTAGTTTTTCTTTCGTTTTCCTAGGACTTAGATCGGCCAACGGAGTCGCTAAACCCGTCGGGGTGGATCATCCCAAACGTCTTGGGTTATTTAGACAACCCCGGACCAGATCCACTCTTCCAGTTGGCGAGCGTTCATTTTCGCCCGTCAATAAGACTGTAAAAATACAGAGTGCAAGACTCGCTGGAATGGTTGTAGTTTTATCTCTAAGAAGAGATGTGACAGCTACACTCATTTGCAAAAAGATGATTACAATGAGGCTTTGAAGGCATTTTTATGATAAACATGAATGTCAAAACCCTAGACATCCAAAAACCTAACCCTAGGAGATGAAACACCAAAAGTCATGTGGGCCCCGCTAGGGTAAGTTAGTACATTAACTTTTTGGGGTCGTAACTTTTGCATATGATCTTTGTTTTAGGCACGTAATAGTTTGTTGGAAAGGTCTTTTCGAGAACTACGCATTATGCCAGCAAATTCTGACTCTGTCTATAGTTTGACTACGAAAGGCCAAGAAAACACTGTTTAGAGCCCCAAAACGGCCCTGGAAGTACATAAAGATGTACCGATATGAAAGCTTCCAAAATAAGCCAGTTGGAATTTGGAACAGGTGGGTGACCACCAATATCCACCTGGATCGGGATGTCTATGGTGAATGGACCAACTGATATGCATGGGGTTTGGCCCCCATTAATGCATAGGGTCGACTATATGTAACCCTATAACTCTTCTCTAAATAACGATGTCAAGTACCTGCAATAGTGGGTAGACCAAGTGGTTTATGTGGGGTTTTGACCCCATCAAGTCACGAGGTTGACTTTGTGGGACCCTACAACTCTCCTCTAGATAGGGATGTTGGGTTCCTTGAGTGTGTTTGTTGCCAATGACACACATATAAAAGCCACACCATGTGAGCATACCACAAGGAGATCACTGAGCATGTCATTAAGAATTAGACCTATCCTTCGAGTGTGGAGAAAATGTGTCATCAATGTAAGAAAAAAAAAAATATTCCCTCAACATTTTTTGGAAATGGCAACTTGATTGGTGGCCACCAAATTCATAGAAAATGTAGGCTACCATTTTGGTGTGCACCTTGATTTGTGGTTCAGTGTTCCTAGATACTACAAGGTAATCCTTTGTAGTTGACTGGATTTCTTGTAGATGCTCACACTCACAAACATATGAGATTCTCTCTCTACCCACCCCTAATCCTTGATTTTTTCTGCAAGAAACCTAAAAACACACCCCTATCTATAGATGTCTATGTTTTTCCAAGATGTTTTGCGCATTGGGAGTTTTCCTTTCAATTTTTTTAACCTTCTATCTTGCTTCAATTTTCTTTGTAGAAAAGTAATTGCTCCTATTCTTCTCTATGATAAATTTTTAGATTAGATCAATTTGAGGGGGAGATTGCTCCTGCTCTTTTGCAAATTTTGGATGGTGTTTTGACAAGCAATTGATCTTTACATTTATTTCTTTATCAACTTGCACAATTTAATTGTTTTATATTCACTTAGTGTGACCCTTATGCCCGCAATCCATCCTCTTGTAATTTTGGCGTTATTTGATGATAATATTGCCTACTATTGTTTTCATAGCAAAAAGATTGAAAATTTCCCAAAAACTGAGATCAAAGATGCTCCAAAAAATGTGTACCAAGAAAAAAATAAATCCATATAAAATAAATTATATTAAATAGTATGAATGTACTGAATTACAATAACTCTCTTAGTGACATTACTTATAAACAATAAAAACTCATTCTTTAATTATAATGTTGAATGGTTATAATCTTTAATGATTTTATTATTATAATTATTATGTAACATATTAGTATATTTATATATTTTGTGATTATAATTTTTAGTGATTATATTATCATTATTATTATGTAACATATTAATATATTTACATATGTTAAAAAAATCAAATCTTTGAAAATTGATTGACCAAGTAACCTTAAACAATAAGATATGTAACTACATTTAAAATGTTTTATGTTTTTTTTTTTTTTTTAATTCATTGACCAAGCAACCTTAATCAATAAGATATGTATAGCTACATTTAAAATGGTTAATTTTAAATTTGAATTTGTGAATTTTACAAATAGTAAATAGTAAAAGTAATTATATCATATTTTGAATATTGTATTCCTTAATATCGGCTATATAGAAAAAGGTAACATAAAGAAGGCACAACTATAACTATTTTCTTTTCTTCTTTTCGAGGATTGTTACCCAGCCAAATTCCATGATGAGTAGCCATAAGTTCCAACTTCCAAAAAAGCAAACAAATAACATAAAGGCACAACTATTTACTGTCGTTCGGCTCCACTATTGTTACCAAGCCAAATTCTATCATGAGCATCCATACGTCCCAATGAAAAAACTACTTAACATGGAAGCGTACATACAAATTATTATATTATATCAAAAGAGATATTGTTAGCCTCATCATGAACAACACTATATGGCATTCTGAAATTCCATTCTTTTCAATGGTGCCCTTCAAGTCCATAAAAAACCATCCTTCTGATTCCTTGACAACCCTTCAGCTCAAAACTAAATTTTGAGTGGATATCTAAATTCCCCTATCCAATATTTTTCCAATGATTACTTTCTTGCTCAATCCTGAGGACTGAGAAAAAAGTTACAGGCAATTGAATATTCTCAATTTAACCCTTTTATGCACCTTTTTCCCTGGTGTAAATAATCTCAAACACCAAATTTTTTCACTCATAGACGTAAATATATCAGAAACCTGGAAAAATTTCTACATGACACATATAGTACTACTTACACTGCATTCATATTAACTCTCACGTTGTCAAACCGATGCTCCAATCAAAATTTGTGGCAATCTGGAAATGGCAGCTTTGCCCCTTTGCACTTTATCATGGCTTAGCAATTTTAGCCCTGTTTATGCATCCCTACATCAATTTCTTTTGGATTTTGACAGAGTCTCAATTTGGTAATCTCATTACTACCCTTTGAATGGTATTTCCAAGTTTCACCCTTAATCGGGCTCTGAAATGATAGCTATAACATGCAAAAGTTTTGATTGTTTTACATTTTTATCCTTATATTCTACAGGTGTCTTATTTATCTTCCTGAAAATTTTTACATACCCAAACCAAAAATATGGCTACACATTTGTCTTCTATTGTTCATAATCTTTCCATACACTACTCATGTGCCCAAAACAGACTTTTGAGATAGGATTTATGCCCTCTAGAAGTAAACTGATGCTTAAATTTTACCTTAATTGTTTCAATTGTTACTTTCTCATACGAGCTTTGTTTTGCGAACAAATTAGCTCATTAGAAATATCTCACCGAGTTATTTTATTTAAGCTATAGATACAGAGTGTATCTTCATACACCCTTTTTTCATTGGTTTTGATTGCCTAAAAATGTCGTTCATGCTCTCAAAAACGCCCTACAAGTTCATGACCTTCAAAAGCTACAAAATTTCACATAAAATTGATTTTTTACTTTGTAACAGCCTTTAAATTTGAGTCATTGATCTATGATCTGTTGAAATCTCAGTCATCGATCTACACTCTATCGACCATCGACTAATTTCTTTGCACGCACGCAACATTTTTTCCAACCTGCTAACTTGACCATCAACCATCGACCCAATCCATTAACAACTTATTCACAACAGAACACTAAATTGGTCGACCCGACCGTCAGTCGACGATCGACGGTGATTTTTATTACTGAATGAAATTTCTCACCAATTTAGACGACCCTCAACCATAAACCACTTCTGGGATGACATGGCATGACATGTCATCCCGAGGTGTCAAATTGGTTGACATGGCACAACATGTGGATTTTTATGTGGCATGACATGTGAATGATGACGTAGCATGAAAATTCATCACCCTCTTGCTTCATCGGCCTTCGGTCGTTTCTCTTGGATGACCCGAACACCTCACCAATCCGACCGACACCCAACCATCAACCCATCGGTCGTCAACACTTCCTATTGCTCGATCAAAATACTTATCCAAATGATTTGACACCCGAACATCAACAAATTTTCTTTCTTTATCAAAACACTTTGCTGAATAGAATGACGCCCGAAAATCAACCCATCAACAATTTCTGTTGGAAACTAAAACACTCCATACAAAAATTGTAATTTGAGACTTCTTGTTTTACAAGATTCTAATGAATCTGCATCAAAAAAAACTCTGACACTCTGAAAATTCTTTGTGGATGATCTCTGTGAGGAAACGAGATCCTTCTCCCAATATAGTAGTTATTCCAAACCTTAATCCACTAAAGAGGAAAAATAAACACTATAAGATCCATGATCCAATGCAAAAAGAAACAAGACTTGATGAAGATCCTTGTCTGGTCATATCTGCTCTATAAATGGTTGGTGCTAATGCTCAAAAATCTATCCATCCTTAAACTCTAAGATGTGCCACTGCCCGTTAGCCATGAAAGAACCTTCTTTAGATAAGGAGTCTGCCTTGACGTTCCTTTCCCTATAGACATGTTGGAAGGACAAATTTGTGAATATATTTTCAATTGTAAATACTTCATTCAGAATAGGAGAGAGGATAATATTATGAAACTGTTGGGATTTCTACAACTAATTGATGATCAACATTGAGTCTCTGAAAATTTGTAGGTTTGAGATCTCCTTTTCACTAGCAAAGGTGATAAGAAGCTTTAGAGCCAAAATTTCTTCAAAATTATTTTATACCTGGCCCAAGCCCCACTTTAAATTGAAAAAATGTGAAGGGGTCAAGAAAAGGATTCTCCCACCCCCACAACGGTCTCCATTTTCTTGGGAAGATCCATCAAAAAAGATCCCATGGCCTAGAAAAATCTATCTGTTCCGCCACCACCTGCTTGGGAGCAGGAGCACCCTTTCTTAAGGGAAATGTGCAAGGATTGTGATGCTTTGGGAAGAAATTGTGTCAGGAAGGGAAGTTGTATCCTTAAAGATACATGCATTACGAGAAATCCATATAACCCAGAGAATAAGAAGGAGAAGTGCCTTTATGTTTTTATATTTGTGTTCTTGTAACCATGTTCTTCGGGCCTCTTAAATGGATGGCCCAAGCAAGTTTCAAGAGATACCCAAGGAAGAAGAGACAACTCTCCAGGTTTGAAGAGAAAAAGGGCATTCTAAGATAAGGTGAGTATAATTTTCCTCATTCCCCTTACATAAAGGGCACTAGCCTGACCCTTCCACTCCTCTTAATTTCATTCTATCCCATGTGGGAACCTTTCTCATGATGAAACACCACATGAACAGACATGCCTCAAGTGGACATTTGGATTTCCAGATCCCCTTACACCACCAATCTGGAGCCTGTTGTCTGATATTGATCATTAAAAAGGAATAGCCATCTTTCGGGGTATAGACCCCAAAAGGACTGAATTGCCAAATTAGTTCATCATCTTGGTCTTTGATTCCGATATGGATTGAGAGACTTGATGTAATCACTCCAGTGAACAAAGAGTCGTTCATCCAAGATCATAACTTGTGTGTCTTTCCAACCTTGGCTCCAAATCGTCGTTTTTTGTTCATCTATAATCTGATTTAGGTGGAAATCACCCAACTCATGCAATCGGTCGATCAAAATTTGGGGAAGGATATGCTAACCATTGTTGACCATCCATGGATCTCTACCAATCCTGAGGGAATTTCCTTTTCCAACTTCCAAGCAATCCCTTGGCTAATAATCAGAAAGGATTTGACGAAATCCTTCCACATGATAGAGCCATTTTGGAAACTATGTGTTGGCCTTCTTATCCACTCCACCACTAAATCTGGGCTTATATATTTTTGGGTAACTACCTTCGACCATAAATTTTCAGACTGGATCAACCTCCATCATGTCTTGGATACAAGGGAAGTGGAAAAATTATGGAGATTCTTCAGTCCCCCCAAGAGCTTTGGTAATTCCAGAGAGTCCCATTTTACCCAAGGAATCACAAAACTCTCCTTCTGACCTCCCCAAATAAATTTGAACCATTTGTCCAGAGTACCTTTTGGAATCCAAGCCATAGAAAGCCAATAGACTGGAATTTCCTCAAGGACAAATTTTACTAGAATCAACCTATCAGCTCTGGACAACCACCTGAAACTCCAAGATTTTAGTATTTTTTCTAGCTTTGCAATTAACCAATTCCAATCTGATTTTGTGTAGGATTTTGGTTTTAGATGAAATCCTAGATTCTTTAAACCTTCRCCAAGGGGATTTTCCGCGAAAGGAAGGAGGGCTTTATAGATCAAGATTTCTTCTGGGTCCATAAGATGATTCGAGAGAGTAGATTTTGAACTATTTATTTGCATTCCCGTAGCCCTGCTAAAAAGATCTAGGATGGAACCTAGATTTTYGACATCTCCTCTTAACTCACTGCAGAAAATTAGTACATCGTCTACAAAAATTAAATGAGTGAGGGAAATATAGTGGGTGAGAGGAATACCTTAGAAACTTCTATTACTCTTAGCTTCAGACAAAATCCTTGCTAATACCTTCAGCTACCAGCAAAAATAGTAGAGGGGAAAGGGGGGATCCATGCCATATCCCTCTCTCTGCAGGAAAGAAAGGTGAAGCCGCCCCATTTATGAGCACGACCAAGGAAACTGAAGTGATGCAACTCATGACCCAATTTATTAAGGAAAATCCAAATCGCAAATGAGTGAGAAGCAGTTTCAAGAAAATCTAGCTGATTAGATCATAAGCCTTTGAAAGATCGATCTTTAGCACTGCTCATTTTAGCCTCTGAGTCTTTATGTTGTGCATAGCTTCTTGAGCAACACCAATTGATTCATGGATCTTCCTGCCTTCCAAAAAACCAAATTGTTCTTGAGATATAGATTTAGAGAGGATACCTTTGTTGAATCTACTTACTTTTACTTAGTCACGTGTTGCAATGGTTAATCTTTAAGGCTAATTGGAAATCTAGTTTTAGTTTTGATTTTAAAGAACATTAATCATAAACACTAAGTTAGATCATAATAAAACTAAGCTCTCTCTTGCTCCCACTACACATTACAACACATTGAGCTTAGTTGACCTTAGGTAATCCCTCCTTCACTAATCCACAATCTAAGGTGAGAAAGGCAAATCCACTAAGGTGATAGTGGTGGCTTGCCTATAGTTTCCCTTAGGGTTTGACCCTTGTGCTTAGAACTTTTACACCTAGTGAGAACTTGGGAGGTGACATTTTGGTGTCAATACTGGGATAAAGTACATTACCCTAAGTTTAGACATTGGGATAAATTCCATTACCCTGAGTTTACATTTTATTTGATGAACATTGAGTTAATTGGAAATCAACATTTAAGCTCATATGGCAACTCCACAAAGGCCCTTTTTCGTTTCAAATTTTCGCAGACTTATTACTTGTAGGTTGAAGAAATAAATATAGTGAAGGAATTTCAATATTCACATTAGTGACTCCGCTTCACATATTTGGTATTGATATGAGGTATGAATAATATGCATTTTTCAGATTTTATATTAGCACTTCATTTAGAAAATTGTTTTGGCATTATCCAAAGAAGAAAAAATGGAGTACCCAGAGCATTCAATGGAGGTTTGTCACGAAAAGAAGTGAGAAATAGATGAAGTAATTATTGTATTTCATATCAATGCCTCGTTAAAATTGGTTGTTGAAATAAGAAAGAAAATTGAAGACATAAATGCTCTTTGGAACTCATTAGAGAAGCATGGGTATATGGCAGCTYCTAGGAAAAATATATTTTCACTTCATCACCTATGTAAGATCAAGAACATGAAGAGCACATGAATGATGAAGTTTCTTATGTTTCCATTGAAGATCAAATGTATGAGGAGGAATAATATGGTGAGAACATCCCCTTGAAGAGAAAGAACCAATACATGAGTCGATGGAAGATCAAAGGAATGATGAGGAATCATCCACTTCATCCACTCATGAAGACAATGGTTTGGTGAGTTATATCGCTTTCCATCATTCTAAATTGTATAGTACATCCAATTATGATTTCCAAAAGGAAGATGTTGTAGAAGAAACCTCATTTGATGAAGAGCATGGGATTGATGTTATTTTCCATATTGAAAGACATAGATGAGATAAATATTCTTTTCATTTTGATGGGGATACCATTTATGACATTGATGATGATGGTTCTAAAGCCAAAATTGCATATTTTTTTTTGTTTCTTGAGAAATTACATAGGTTGGAACTTTTTACAGAAAATTTGAAGGGAATTTCTAACCATGTATGAACACTAATGATGCATATTTTGGAGAGCCTGTAGAGCACGTTTTGGGTCATGAATGAGTTAAAAATTTGCAGTCTTGTGTTGTTGATGAACAAGGGTTGAGTTTAGAAAAAATTTAGCCTTAATTTCCCTCATACATCACAGATTTATTTCAGCCTTTGGGCCATGTTTATGATGGCCAAACTTCAGAATTTTTTCAATCTTTTCTGTCATAAATAATTTGGAAGTTTTTTTAACTTTGGATGTAAGAAATGCAAATCAATTATAGCCATTATTATTTTTATATTTTCTACATTTTCACGTGAAATTATGGCTGGAAAATGTATATTTAGTGTTGGAAATTACAGCAGTAATTTTTTAAGTTCAGATATATAATATCAATTTCCAACCATCCAAAGGGAGACGATTTTTTATTTTTTTTTTCATATTTGAAATTTGGATGCATACTTCAGATTTATATTTGTTAAATTCACCCACACCTTTGTTTCTTAAAGGTATGAATGATGTTTTACATGCAGAATTACCTCTGAAGAGGCATACAAATGATTTATCACAGGTTGATCGGGTGCCATATGTATTTTCCAGAGCTTATATCGACCCTCTTCAACATGAGATTGACTTAGCATGTGTTGAGTTATGSCACTATTTCATAGATTTCTATGTTGGCTACCATGTTTACGATGCAATTTCATATTATAGCCATCATATCATGTATTTTTAAACTCATGTGTTTTTAATGATGAACATTTTCTTATTTTGGTGTATGACCAAACAAAAAGGAAAATATAGTGGCATTGATGAGATAAGTGCATGGCTTCATTGGTTGTATGATTACACCTAGCATGTTCATCTTCACATGTTAAGTGATAATAAGTGATGATCACTTTTACAATAAAGTTACTTTATAAATTAATGGACCTCTTATTAAATAAAACAACTTTCAACCAAGTGAGCTAGTGGAAAATATATAATAATTTTAAAGAATGAGAAGGGGGTCTTCTTTTTTCTTATTTTCTTTTTACTCTTTGCCTCGAAGTGTGTGCTTACCCAAAAAAACCCTTGTTTTTGCCTGCAAAAAACTTCGACATAGTTGCACACAAAAACAAACGAAATTTTGAAAAAATAATTTATGAATCTCAACAGTAATGAGGTTAGATCTCAGTTAGCTTACTCAGAAAACACAATTTTTCTCTATGTTTCTAATTTGTTGAGCTCACATAAAGCATAGAACAAAGAKCATACACAGAAAAGAAAACATTTTCCGCTCTATTTCAAATTTGTCGAGATCACATAGATCGCATGGAAATAGTATATGTAAACTATAAAGAATAGAACATCGAGAATAAAAATAGAAAAAACAAAATATTAACTCTATAAAAAAWTGCCTTTTTTTGAGTTTATACCTCTAGATATAACAAAAATTGTTATATCTTGGGAAAACAAAAACCTTTTAGAATGAAACAAAAAGTGTTTCCAACTGAAAGAAGTGCTCCGAACACAATGGAATATTTTTCTCATCCCAAAATGAACAGAAATATCAGAACCCAAAAATTTGGAAACACAGGTTCAAGATATCAATCCATAATGGGAGCGGGTCTTCAAATAGGCTCTAATACCATGTTTGACAAAGCATGTTATTCCTACACAGGGCGAACACTTTCAATAACCATTTGAACCATATCAAATATCTATACACTGATGTTTTTACACGGTTAAAACTCTCGAAGAGGGAAACCATTTCTCACAATCGATCATTAGCAAATGACCCTCCATGCTCTTTAAATAGATATCATGGACCAATTAGGTGTTAATCCAGGGATCAATATAGCCATTAAGAGTGAGGAAAATATGATATGTCGGATCACTCTATGTCTAAACCATATCATGACCATCAAATAACACAAGTACAAATACGTACTAAAGAAACACACTTTTTCCTGAAGACATATTAGACCAAGTTGAACTTAACTAACTTGTAAGTGTCTAAACATCCTAAAAACTAGAGTGTTACTTGGGCAAGGAAATATAGATGACATGACAACCCATTGACAAGATAAAAAACATGATTAGAGGTGCACTTCCATTTTAAAGACAAGTTACGATTTATTGGTCAAGCAACCCTACTTTTGGGGGATGGTTACACCATAATCCCTTACTTGTGCCAAAAGGTTGGTTGTATAGAAGAACTACATCCAATATACAAGGGACCCTAGACATACATTCCAAGGTAAAACACTCCATACTTTGAGGAGGATTTTAATGCCCAACATTGAAGAGGATTGCTAATGTGTTATGATAGAGTTTGAGGAAAAATAATGTTGACCCTTGATACAGTCAACAAAATAGGTTTTGAAGGAAGAACCCATTATTGAAGGAATCCCAATTAAATATTTGAAGAGGATTACTAATGTGTTATGACAAAGTTTGAGGAAAAGTAATGTTGACCCTTAATACAGTCAACAAAATAGGTTTTAAAGGAAGCACCCATTATTGAAGGAATCCCAATTAAATATTTTGTTCTTGGGACAAATTTGGGCTAGGTTGAATCTGTTCCACCAACCTGTTGTCTTTGGGCTTGACGGGGCATTGTGTAGGCACCATTGTAGGTGAAGGAACAATATCTGCTTTTTCTTTTGCAATCTTCTCTACTGGATAAAAGGTGTTGAGGTTGCAGTGGTTGTAGTGGTCTTTTGTGCATCCTTTGAACAGACTACGAAGAGGATGAATTTTGCAGTATGAGAGATTACCTTACAACACTGTTTTGGTAGAACAATAGTCGAAACTAACTCTGGTATCCTGTAGAGCTGACCCCCCAGAGTAATAATGACACTACGGGGTCAAGACTCATAAACAACATGACGTTTCCACATATATGGTTGGCCTAAAACAACATCACAAACATCAAGAGGCAAAATATCAAACACTACCTCATCCTTGAAGGGATGGATTCCATAGGACAAACGACATTGTTGGCTAACACGGAGATCTCATCCCTGGTGAAGCCACCCAATGTTGTATGGTTGAGGGTGTGGTGTTGTTGACAACCCCAAATGTTTGACAACTTCAGCTGAGATGAGATTCTTCTGGCTGTCGTTATCAACAATGAAATGCAACGAGGTCCCCTTCACCCACATCTGTGAATGGAAGAGGTGCTCCCCCTCTTCAGGATCTACTGGTTCTTCTGGTTGAATTATTATGGTCGCGACAGTAGCAGTGGGGTCTGTGTCGATGATCTCCATGTTTTCAATATTTTTTGGCTCAGATTCTAAATCAAGGTTTGGATCATTGTCTTTGACCTCGACCACCAATGACGATTTCAAGCGACATTCATCGATGTTGTGTCAGGGGATTTTGTGGAAGTCACACTACTTCCTAGTGTCATTCTTTGTCTTTCCTTTACCTTTCTTGTCATGTGTCTTGGATTGGTTGTCTGGAGTTTGTTGGTTAGGTTCGTCTTTACCATGCTTTGGTTGTTGTGGATTTGCAGACCCAAACTCCCATTTGTTATGGTGCCTACATTTCTGCTCGATTTTGACAACATATCGATAAGCAACTCTCAATGATGAGATGTTTAGGAAATCCATTTCGGTTTGGATGTACCTATGCAGATCCCCACGTTGGTATTTCAGAACGAGATGTTGCTCGGAGTCTTTGATACCCAGCTTGGTGTGCAAGGTATGGAAAGTGTTTGTGAACTCCGACATTCTTTGGCTCTTATCTTGCCGCAGTGTGGTCCATCTCATGTGTTGGTCTTCATAGTTATCAACAGGGTATTATTGTTCCTTGACCGCATCCACAAAAAAATCCCAAGTGGGATCGGCCCCATATATTCCAGATTCCTCTGTGGAGMTTTTCTCTCAGTAAGTTTCCCACCAATGTTTGGCATGGGGGAAAGACTTGAGKAGTGTGAAGGTGATMTTTTTCCTATCGAAAAAATTTTGAACAAAGAWATAACCTTCTAGCAAATTTAACCATTTTTCTAAGGCATTCTCATCTATCTGACCTTCAAATATGGGAATATCAAAATTAACTTGTACCTTGAAGGGAGAGGTTCCTCCAAAATGGTCGTTTGATGAAGATGCGTCTATTTCTATCGACAGGTGTTGAAGGATGTGTGAAAATTTCTCCATCCTTTCGTCCCTCTGTCGCACGAGAGCTTGCTCAAGCAACAGGTTAATATAATTTTCTACTCGGTCATTTTTCTTTTCTTCCACCATAGAGGGTTTCCTGAGCGTGCGAGAGTGATTATCCTCAAGAGAGACAAGTTCGAGACCCAAATTGTTATACTCGGACCTCGTCGAGGATATGCGCTTAAAAAAAACGATTAAGAGCAACCTKCTCTAATACCACTGATCGAGATTATTTTTGGAACAAAATGAAAGTAGAGATATTACAATGACATACTCATGAAAATTGTCAGAAACAGAGAGATACAACAATACATGATTTCTATTAATGAAAGAATTATATAGACTGTAAAAATACAGAGTGCAAGACTCGTTGGAATGGTTGTAGTTTTATCTCTCAGAAGAGATGTGACAACTATGCTCATTTGCAAGAAGATTATTACAATGAGGCTTTGAAGGCCTTTTTATGATAAACATGAATGTCAAAACCCTAGACATCCAAAAACCTAACCCTAGGAGATGAAACGTCAAAAGTCATGCGGGCCCCGTTAGGGTAAGTTAGTACATTAACTTTTGGGGGTCATAACTTTTGCATATGATCTTTGTTTTAGGTGCGTAATAGTTTGTTGGAAAGGTCTTTTCGAGAACTACGCATTATGCTAGCAAATTCTGACTCTGTCTACAGTTTAACTGCCAAAGGCCAAGAAAACATTGTTTAGAGCCTCAAAACGGCCCTGGAAGTACATAAAGATGTATCGATATGAAAGCTTCCAAAATAAGCCAGTTGGAATTTGGAACAGGTGGGTGACCACCAATATCCACCTGGATCAAGATGTCTATGGTGAATGGACCAATTGATATGCATGGGGTTTGGCCCCCATTAATGCATAGGTTCGACTATATGTAACCCTATAACTCTTCTCTAAATAACGATGTCAAGTACCTGCAACAGTGGGTAGACTAAGTGGTTTATGTGGGGTTTTGACCCCATCAAGTCACGAGGTTGACTTTGTGGGACCCTACAACTCTCCTCTAGATAGGGATGTTGGGTTCCTTGAGTGTGTTTGTTGCCAATGACACACATATAAAAGCCACACCATGTGAGCATACCACAAGGAGATCACTAAGCATGTCATTAAGAATTAGACCTATCCTTCGAGTGTGGAGAAAATGTGTCATCAATGTAAGAAAAAAAACAATATGCCCTCAACATTTTTTGGAAATGGCAACTTGATTGGTGGCCACCAAATTCATAGAAAATGTAGGCTACCATTTTGGTGTGCACCTTGATTTGTGGTTCGGTGTTCCTAGATACTACAAGGTAATCCTTTGTAGTTGACTGGCTTTCTTGTAGATGCTCACACTCACAAACACATATGAGATTCTCTCTCTACCCACCCCTAATCCTTGATTTTTTCTATAAGAAACCTACAAACACACCCCTATCTACAGATGTCTATGTTTTTCCAAGATGTTTTGCGCATTGGGAGTTTTCCTTTCAATTTTTTTAACCTTCTATCTTGCTTCAATTTTCTTTGTAGCAAAGTAATTGCTCCTATTCTTCTCTATGATAAATTTTCAGATTAGATCAATTTGAGGGGAAGATTGCTCCTGCTCTTTTGCAAATTTTGGATGGTGTTTTGACAAGCAATTGATCTTTACATTTATTTCTTTATCAACTTGCACAAGTTAATTGTTTTATATTCATTTAATGTGACTCTTATGCCCTCAATCCATCCTCTTGTAATTTTGGCGTTATTTGATGATAATATTGCCTACTAATGTTTTCATAGCAAAAAGATTGAAAATTGCCCAAAAACTGAGATCAAAGATGCTCCAAAAAATGTGTACCAAGAAAAAAAAAACCATATAAATTAAATTAAATTAAATAGTATGAATATACTGAATTACAATAACTCTCTTAATGATATTACTTATAAATAATAAAAACTCATTCTTTAATCATAATGTTGAATGGTTATAATCTTTAATGATTTTATTATTATCATTATTATGTAACATATTAGTATATTTATATATTTTGTGGTTATAATTTTTAGTGATTATATCATTATCATTATTATGTAACATATTAATATATTTATATATGTTAAAAAAATCAAATCTTTGAAAATTGATTGACCAAGTAACCTTAAACTAACTACATTTAAAATGTTTTATATATATTTTTTTTTAATTCATTGATCAAGCAACCTTAATCAATAAGATATGTATAGCTACATTTAAAATGGTTAATTTTAAATTTGAATTTGTGAATTTTTTAAATAGTAAATAGTAAAAGTAATTATATCATATTAAGTAATTATGCCAAAAGGCATGGCTAAGCATTGAAGATGCTGATATATTCTAAGTCGTCCTCCAAAATCAATGCATCAGATTTATTGTTCATAGCTTCCTTGCATTTATGAAGGCATCCGTTAACATGTTTACTTTTTTACATTTACCTAATCACATTATAAATTTATTGTAAAAATACATAATTGCCACGTTCAAATGATTAAAATATATACAGGCCAAGTTTATATTATTAAAAAAGACTCTACACATGTTTCATTTTAGTAACACTCATTCATTTTTTATATCTGAAATGTCGTTTGATGCCACGACCTCTGTGTTGGAGTCGGCTCAATCACTCTTATTCTGAATGGAACCCTTTCCACATTCTCCAACCAAAAGTCGACTGTGCTAATTATATCATATTTTGAATACTGTATTCCTTAATATTGGCTATATAGAAAAGAGTAACATAAAGAAGGCAAAACTATAACTATTTGCTTTCCTTCTTTTCGAGGATTGTTACCCAGCCAAATTCCATGATGAGTATCCATAAGTTCCAACTTCCAACAAAGCAAACAAATAACATAAAGGCACAGCTATTTACTGTCGTTCGGCTCCACTATTGTTACCAAGCCAAATTCTATTATGAGCATCCATAAGTCCCAATGAAAAAACTACTTAACACGGAAGCGGACATACAAATTATTATATTATATCAAAAGAGCTATTGCTAGCCTCATCATGAACAGCACTATACAGGAAAATGCAGCATCCTCTATCCTTAAAAAAAAAGGGGGGGGGGGAAATAAGCATCTATATATCAAGTTATCCATAACATTGAACAAGACTCCGCACAAATTTCCATGCAATATCATTCTGGCTAGAATGTACTAACATTAATATGGTAAATGCTTCTGGCCTTCATTTTTGCTACAAACACATTTGTCCCCAAGAAATGAATAAGCTAAAGGAAATTGCCGCACTGGAGACAATAAGACTGAATTTTATGATGCTATAAAAAATTTCTATTAGCTGCTGCCTTTTGAATTTTTTCTATAACCTCATCGATGGTCATGGTCCCAAGTTCTTCCCCGTGTCTCGTGCGAACAGTCAGAGTTCCACTTTCAACCTCTTTTGGCCCCACAACTGCCATCAAAGGTATCTTGTGTGTTTCTGAATTCCTAATTAGTTTGCTAAGACGCTCACCATATGATAATTCTGCTCTAATATCTTTCTCTTTCATCTTTGCCACTACCTTCTGACA
>JASDQU011403237.1:5925-24682 GCA_032191745.1 Picea mariana
CCGTTTTCACGTTTGCTCGGCCCCCAAATTGGCAGAGGCGGGATCGTGGATAGATCCCGGGCCAAACGGGGAAAAAATAGAACAGAAAAAAGCTCTCGGTAGACTGGAGTTTTCCTTTCCTCGTATATAATTATAATGGAGATAATGGAATCATAATGACAATAATGGTGAGCTGGGAAGAATGCGCAGAGACCCAATTGGATTGGATTGGATATGGAGTTGTATAGTGTGTGTATTTTGGCAGCTTGATATGAATGATTTCCGAGGTGGGTTTGAAGTGGGTTTGTCTTATTGAGCGAGCAATTCGGAGTGAAAGAGAACGTGACAGTCAAGCTTCCCATTCGTTGGTTGGTTCATTCATAGGGGGTGCGTGTGTGTGTTTTTCTATTCTTGATCTCCGAATTTTTTTTTCCAGTTCAGAATGGGTCACGGGATCGAGCCCTGCAAGGAGAATTTGGGGCATGCAAGAGAGAATTCGAGTTGCATGGAGATGGTGGGGTATAAGAGGTTGGGTAGCCATGGGATCCAATATCCCAAGTGCAAGCCGGGGAGGAATTGGGAGTTGGGTCAGAATCACATGAGGGAATCTGATGAATCCCATGTGGAATCATCCATGATGAGTTATACTGGTTCAGAGCTGGTTTGCAGAGGGAATTCTAGCTCTGAGCGGAAGTCAATGTGCTCCGTGAAGAGGCAAGGGGGGAATGGTGTGAAGCAATCCCATGTTTGTAGATATTGTAATAGAGTTTTCAGCTCAGGGAGGGCTCTGGGTGGCCACATGAGGGTCCACGGGGCTAATGGGCCTAAGGGGGGGCAGGCTTCCCTTCTTCGCATGTATAGCTCCTTCAGCCTTGATCATATAGGTGATTATTATTCATCGACGGTGAAGAAAGCAGAGGTACCCACCAGCAGATCCAGTGGTAATACCAATACCAATACCAACCATGTTAAAGATGAAGAGGAGGATTACGAAGGACTTGATGAGCATAATATGAATATTGATGAGCAGGACATGAGTATGGATGGACAGGAATTGAGTAGTTGGTCTGTGCATAGGATGACGGCTCTGTATACTCTTAGGAGGAATCCCAAACGGAGCAGCAGGCTGACAGATCAGGAGTTCAGCATGGAGTTGACTGAAAATAACAGTTTCAATTCATCCAGAGTCTGCCACCAATGTGGAAAAGAGTTTTCCTCGTCTAAAGCCCTGTTTGGTCATATGAGGTGCCATCCTGAACGGGAATGGAGGGGAATTCATCCCCCTACTGATGATACTAATACTGATCCTACCGCCACTAATGATATCACCACTACTGTTGATGCTAACAACAATGGCGCCTTAGTTGTTGCTGCAAGCTCTGATCTTTTTTGGCAGAGCTCACCGGAGTCCCAAGATCTGGTGTACCCTGAAGTGAAGAGAGAAGAAGACCAGGCTTCAGAAAACGAGAGCGATGTAGAAAGCAAGAAGGCGGGGAAGGCAGCAGCGCATCAGCAGCAGCCAACCTGCGGCTTCCTCAATTGGTCTGTGACCGCGAAGCGCGGTAGGAGAAGACCAGTCAGAACTAGCCAAACTCAGGCGGAGGATGGCAATGATGCAGAAGAAGAAGAAGAGGTAAATACAAATATAAAGGAACTTGAGGACGATAGAGATACTGCTTATTTCCTTTTCATGCTTGCAAGTAGTGCTAGTAATAACAATAACAATGATACTACTGTTAACAATAAGGCTAGTGAGAAGGGAGATGAGCATGTTGAGAGACAAATGACAGAGGAATCAGTCTCTGATTCCAAGACACAGCAGTCGGGGAAGCGAGCACCAGAGGGGAGTATCGTCAAGTTGGAAGGAGGAGGAGAAGAGGATCTGGATTGGAAGGTGAAGAGCATCAAGGAGACCAAGAAACGAAAGATTGATAAAACTAGCAGGCCTGCTGAGGCTGGTGAATCTGGGAGTTTCTTGGGGAGGAAGCAAGAATTGATTGCAGTAAAATACAAATGCTGCACATGCAAGAAGCTTTTCAATTCTCATCAGGCTTTGGGAGGTCATAGAGCAAGTCATAAAAAAGTTAAGGGCTGCTATGCGATGACCACTGTTCATGATGAAGGGCAGGATGTGACAGAGGAGGAGATTACTGAAGAAGGTACTCTGTTAAGGATAGAGTATCCAATTGCTGCTGATAATATGCATTCTTCACCTGCGAGAGAGGAGGAGAGGGCCAATCTTAGTCTTTTAATCCAAGAAGTTTGCCCAGAGTTGGTATCAGTATCAGAGAAGGTCAAAGGTCATGAATGTTCGATCTGCCATAAGATCTTTCCCTCAGGTCAAGCTCTTGGGGGGCATAAGAGATGCCATTGGACTGGAGATAGAGTTACAGAGACAGCAAGCAGTGTGATTTCAACAGAAAAGCAACCAAAGGCACCGGCTAGGAATGCAAGAGATCTGCCTTTCGATCTCAATGAACTGCCGCCAGTGGAAGAGGAGGATCTGGAAGTAGTTCCTGCTTGTGCTGGGAGTGTCGATAAGAGAGTGAAGATGCTGGGACCTGTGATAAACACTGGATTTACGCATGTACGGTGTATTATCTGTGGCTGCGTGTTCACATCCATGGAGTGTTTGAGAACACACCAGATTGAGCATGCCTTGATGCCTGCATCCTGATCTTTTTTGCCACTGTGAATATCCGGGTGCTTCTGGAGATACAAAATTTTTGAACTATTTATTCCATGTATGATCTCTTGTAAGGATATTTGGTACAATTTTCCCTTTTTTGTCAGTTGTCCATAGATGGTGATGAGTCTGAACTTGAAGACTTCGAACCAAGATCAAGAAATCTCTTGTTCGTTTTCATCAACAGACAATTTCTGATGGAACAACATTGTTACAGAGAAAAGGTTGCTACTTTTCTATGGGAATGATAGAGGATCGTATTATTTTCAAAAACAACATCCTTGAAATTTGTACAATTATTTTTAAGACATCACAACCTTATACATTCTTAAATGGTTCAATTCTGAATGTTCTCATTTGTGTTCATTTGAAAAAAGGTTGTTGGTTGTACGCTTTACAGTTTTACAGATATGCCTTAGATATGATCTGGATGGCTGGTGAAATTCTTAGTTTTCCCTTATGTTTCTGCTGCATGGACTGTGTTATAGGTTGATTATCTGGGCTGCTTCATTTGCATAATGAGGATATGCTTCAATTGAAGCAATTTTTGCAGTTTGGATTCTTAGAGCGATCAGCTGGAACCAACAAAATTTGTTTGTGCATTTCCTGTTTTTTATGGATGTACATCCACCTGTCTCTCTGGTAGTGAGAGGACGCTATTGATGGAAAGTATTGCAGGAACAGAAGACTCCAGCTTGGCAGATGGGAATTAGCAAAAAATGGCAATTGCATTTATTTGAGACTTCTGTAGAAAGATTTACATCCTCTATATTTTATAGCAATGACTACAGTATAGTGTTGTTGGTGGGGTTGGTCTCGCATATAAAAATTCTGTATGAGTTGGAAGGATATTGGACAGATCACACTTGGGTGCTTGGAATGTCTTTGGACTCAATCATCCGAGGTCTGGACTCTGCCCCATAGATCTAGTAAAGGGCCAGTTCAACAGTGGCGATTTCTGATTCTATTCTGGATATCTTTGAATTCATTCATCAGAGATCTGCCCTGGAGACCTAGTAAAGGGAAATTTAGTGGTGATTTCTGATTTCTTTTCAAATGTTTAAAAAAAATATTCTTATGATGGTCACTAGCTTTTCAACTCTGTGCGTGTAGCTCAGAATTTTTCAGGACTGGCACAAAGCCTTAGAAGTCCCAAGAGTCTGCCACAGCAGACTCTGCGGGAACCAAATAAATGGATATCCTTGAGGGCATAGAAGACAAGTGCTTCTGCCCGATACTATTTTGGAAGGTGCATCACACTATACTAAAGTGCATTGCCCACCTTATAAACAATATTTTATGTCTCTGTTCTGTTGGATATGAGCATGAGTGGTGCTCTGCTGACTTGGGAAGTATGTCTTTTGTGCGCACCCAATGATTTTGAGTTGAAGGGTTTCAGACCATTACTGACTCTATCTTCAAGAAGCCTATAGTTCAGCATTGCTGTTCTCCTGCGCTTATTGAATTAAGAGGAAGCTTCTCTGAAAATTTCCTGCACATTAAATATAGGACCTCCATTAGGCATGCTCAAAAAGTCAAAATCTTGTTAGCTGATTTGTTGTTTTGTACCATCAACAAGCATTATTTCAAATTTTGTAGACTAAACCCCTTTTTGCAATAAAAAAAACTATATTGTCAGTGCCATGCCATTTGTTACAGTGCTTCCAGTTTCACTTATCTTTTTCGTGCTATTAATATTTAATTGCCTACTACATCTTAGGATTGTCAACCATTGTCTTTATTCTTGTGTTAAAAATTAAAATAGATAAATAATGCAAGTGGTGTTCAACATGTAGCTTCTCAATGAAAGGGCTAAAAGGGAAAAGTACTAAAGCATAGACCTTGCATGTCCTTTAGATCTTTGCCTCGAGAGTTAGATTGGACATTCTTTGCAGTAAGTATCAGGAGAATCCTCATGTGGTCATGTTCTCCTTTGTCGAGAGTAGGTGAAACATGCTGTGAATATTATATTGACACTCTTCAAGTCTACTGCTCATTTTTATATTTTTTGTCTTTTAGATATGCAAGCATGTTGCATTTATCATTTTTTTTTTTTAAAGTGGCCCCTCATGAACCATGAGTCACAGTATATTGTTATTGGGAAACTTGGATCTTGATATGATCATTTTATAACTTAAGTGGGAATTAGGAATTATTTCTTTCTGTTTATGTGGTCTGTTTCTTGTGTATTGTATATTTTATAGTATATGCAGATTATAATCATGCCATAAATGTGCGAACCCTTTCTAGCTGATTGAAAACTAGCCTGTAATCCTTAGTCGTTAGTCATCGATAGCACATTTTATGGTGGTGTATGAATAGAACTTGGCATGATTTTGGAAGGAAGTTCGTAGTTTTTCCACCTGTGGGATTTCATGAAAAGCTGAATTGTGTATTAGTATTCTATAGAAAGATGTATATTGTTTAACTACTTTATTTTCCAGGTTTGATCTCAACACTAATCGTTATTTTCATGAATCATTGCTCATGTCCTTGACATGTATAAGCTTGACAATTTTGATGGTAATGCAAGCTGTTCTTTGTCCTAATTATCGTGAATAAAGCATAGATGGGATGTGATCAGAGGGACGATGTGTACAGAGTTCCTTAGCTGAGATTGTGCCTTCCACTATGTTCAAAGGCTTAAACAAAAAGACAAATAAACAATGGGTTAGTTTATTGTAGGTGGTAGAGCTGTTGGACTTTTACACCTTCAGGAAAGCATGAACCATGATGAGTGACGGAAGCATGTATTATACTCAAAGAAGAGGTGGTTCCACCAGACTAGTAATTGACATTTAAAAAATGGACATGCCAAAGAGATTCTACCTTGCGTCAAGTGCATGTTTTCTTAGTGTAGTGAATGAGAAGGTGAAGTGTCACATGTGGGTCAAAGAAGTTACGCTGCACAGTAGGACAATCTTCTTCTTTTGCGCTGTGTAGGAAGACAATCTTCTTTTGTGTAAATGTTTTTGATTGATAACAAATATTGTACAAATACCCACTTTAACATAGAGCGATATTTTAACCTTACATCCCTCCATGCAAGAGCAAAGACTTCCCCATTGATCATGGATTATCCCCATAGAACAATCCTCATGTATATCACTATGGTGGACAATATATAGTTTTTTTCTTTGGATGAACAATGAGAGTTACATGGCTTTTTTGGTGAATACATGGTTTGGAAGATTTGGGTTCCAAATGCAGACATGTGATCAGGTCATCGTAAGAAAAAACAAAGATAAAGCAGTGGGTTTGACTAGAATTTTCAAGAGAGGGCTTTTCTGATAAGGGTTATGTAAACTGGATCTTTTGTAGGTGTGGAGAAATCTTAGAACTTAGTGGGTAGTGATTTGTTAGGTTAGGTGAATCATTCGTTACTATTTCTTTCTATTTTTTCATTTAGTTATAATTAACTTACAAATAGAGAAAGTGTTAATGGCCAAAACATGAGAGGACCTTCTAAGTTATGGTGACATTGTAGTCCTTAATAAGCATGCAGTGAGTTCTAAGCTTTGTCATCTCAAAATTTCAAAATAGAGCTTCTCTCCACTTTACCTCACACACTAATTGTCTTCTCTATCCCTCACACACTAATTGTCTTCTCTATCTAGTGACTAATTGATTATTGCAACATCTCCAATAAAACACAGCACACCATGACTAATTAACCATTTCAGCATCTCCTACCACACCAAACAAAACACGCTCTCAAACTTGCTAACCAAACATCCCAAAACACATCATTATAGTTTGTTTTCAAAGCGAAGAAAATCTGGATTTTGTTCTGCTAATTGCTATTACATCTGCAGGGTGTCATCTAATTTAAGCAAACCCTGTGTGAACTCAGCGTAGCAATGCCACTGATAATTGCACTAAGAAAAATGAGGTGGGGAAATGTTCATTACTGTGTGTAATGTGTCTTAGTGTAATGCTCCTACCCATAAAAAAATACCAACTATATATATATATATATATATCCATTTTAACCTAATTTTTTTTTATTCCTCAAATCTCAACCGTCTCAAATCTCAACACTCTCAAATTCAAAATTAAAATTAAATAAAGTTATGGTAATTTCACTTTACTATTTAAAACCACCCTAACTATAAATAGTGAATTATAAAAAGAGGGTGATGAAATTCACATTTCACTTGCTACCAAATTCTTTGGGGCTCTTGGGAACACTTACATAATATGATGACAAGATGGTTAGCCTTTTCAGAAAGACAGGAGTAAAATAGAAACGAGAACATAGTTGAAAGGTTGACTGTGGAAATAACCAGAGCTCTAAATCACAGTATTTGTATCTAGTACATTGTAAAAAGATATTTCTATTTAAAGAATGCATACATATGTTGCAAAAGAGACTAATGGATACCATATATTTGTTGATGTTGAAACCATGTGGTTGAGAATGATGGAAAATGGAATCATTGTCAAGTAAGTTATTTATTTGTTATGGTATTGTATCAGATTTGTATGGTTACATTTGTATGATTATCAAAAAATTGTAAGTATTTAATAAAGATTTCTTAAGTTATAATGTATGATCATTAAAAATTAGTAAATGGTCAATGTAGGTTTGTTGTAAGAGCTTTTTTGAAATACACTGAGTAGAAGTTTTGAAACCTCCAAAATTTTAACGTGATCAACTTAAAAAGGAGCTAGATGCACCGTTGACAGTGTGCTTGGTCAATCCAAACGCACAGAGTGAGAATTTACAGGGAAAACAGTCTCCAAAAGATTTCAGCTAAACTAAGCTCACAAATTCAGTGACGCAAACGTGTAACCGCTGGGCATAGTTGCAGCACAGTTATTGGTCATTCCAGACAGCACAACAGACCATCATTTTCTCATGGTCATGTAATTAGGTAGACAATTCTGAGTCGCTGTTGAAAAATCTGGCTTTGTAGGTGAATCTAGCAGCAGTTAGTTGCGTTTGACAGGTGATTTTTGGAGTGACAACGATATAGTTGGACGGCTCAGGATCAAGGAAGAAGGTTCCAGATCTTAATCCATGTTAATGAGACGCTTAAGAGAGCTGCTGCAAACCACTTCTGGAATCTTCAAAGGGGTCCTTAGACCAGGAACTATGGCAAGCTGGGTTCCCTTGCTGTTGAGGCTGGGATTCTCTGGAGCTCTTTATAAGAGAAAGTGCAACGACAGAAGAGATGCACATGCCCAGTGTACTTAGAGGAGCACGTATTGGAATAATTTCCATACTGTGCATCGCATTCTTGATAACTGTTAGGTGCTCAATAAATAAGTATAGAGAACCTGGCTTTTCTCACGCAATTACCCCAGTGAAAGACAATAGTCTTCTTCCTTTGATTCCTTCATTCTAGCTTGCCTGCCTTGCATGGGAATATTTCCATACTGTGCTTACAACTTCACTAATTGCCAACAGATTTAGACTGCCAACCATGCCACCACAGATGGCACTCCACCATGGGTTATTTGGCCTGAAAGCTATAATGTAAATGGTGTCCAGGAATCTCTCAATGTTGCGTGTCAGTGTCATTTGAGCTTTCCCTGTGTGGCAAGCCTTTGAGTGGAAAATATCTCAAATCTCAACTCTCTGCTGGGCTGTGCTGCAAGTTGCTAAAATGAAAGTTGCACAGAGTCACATGGTGAGACTTGGAGCTCCCAAGTCATAGTGAAAATTTGAGTGCTTAATAAACATGGTGTTGCGTTTGAACTGTCAGCTTCACCTATTCAAAATCAAAACCTTCTAAGGTGAATAGTTAGCTCCTGTATATGATGCCAAAGTGAAGGAATCTCAATTCTTTATAATTGAGGTCCAGTGTCCATGGGACAGATAGAGGATCCTTATCCATGGTTTCTTCCATTTTAAAAGTGCAAGTACCAGATTGATGCGATAGATCCTCCTCACTATCATACAAACACCACTTAAAGTCCTGTGTACTTTATGGGTTCCTTTCCTTGTGATTCTTTTAAACGTGACTATTCTTAATTGCAAACAGAAAGTAACATACTCCTCGTTAAAGATTTTGGTTCTGGTTAACATTGCTATCAACTATACAATGACTTGGAGCCTATTGGTGGGGAGTGCTGATTTTCACCCAGCCCACTAGGGATCAAACTTCATCGAGATTCAGATTCGTTGTGATAAGGTTTAAAGGGTAGGCGACTTCCTTGAGACGTCTTGGTCTTTGCTGAGTCACAAGTTATTGGTATATCTGACTTGCGAGTTGTTGGATATACTTTTGGGTTTATAGTGGCAGCCTGCTGATTTAAACCTGGCCCCATGGTTCAAAAAAACATTACTATCAACTATATCCTGTTAAGTCATTTTCCTTAATAAATAATATTGGGTATGATTAATTATACTCAATTTCCATGGCTTTAAACTATCAATTATATGGTGCTGAGCAATTTTTCTTAATAAAAAGTTTGGGTATGACTAACTATATCCAATTTTCATGCATTTAAATTATAAACTATATGGTGAGGAGTCATTTTCTCCTTAATAAAAATCTCGGGTATGACTAGCTATATCCAATTTTCATGCATTTAAACTATCAACTATACAATGCCTAGCCATTTTCCTTAATAAAAAGCTTGGGTATGACTAGCTATATCCAATTTTCATGCATTTAAACTATCAATTATATGGTGCCTTGCCATTTTCCTTAATAAAAAGCTTGGGTATCACTGGTTATATCCAATTTCCATGCATTTAAGCTATCAACTATATGGTGTTGAGCCATTTTCCTTAATAAAAAGCTTGGGTATGACTAACTATATCCAATTTCCATACATTTAAACTATTAACCATATTAAGCTGAGCCATTTTCCTTAATAAAAAGCTTGGGTATGACTAGCTATACCCAATTTCCATGCATTTAAACTATCAATTATATGGTGCTGAGCCATTTTCCTTAATAAAAAGCTTGGGTGTGACTAGCTATACCCAATTTTCATGTATTTAAGAAAGGGATGTAGATGAATCCCAAATGATCTAAGTAGGCTAATCTAACCAATAACTTAGTGTTYTAACTTAGCATTGAACTTTGTCTCTATGCAATCTTCCATAGTTAGTAATTGGACTAGACATTGTTATTACACTAATTATTTGTAGTTAACAGACTTTATTAGGAGAATGAATTGATAAAGTTGGAAGGATATGTTAATGTAAAATTTGGAAAATTTTGGTATATATATATATAGATTCAAAAAGTTTGAAAAAAAAAWAAAATTTATATGATGAGGGTGAATGTAGTGGGTTTGATAGAGTATAGTTTTTTCTTTATTTTTAACTATGTCATGAGGTTGAAACCCAAAGAGATAAGGTGGGTATGTCTTTATAMGAAGATTTCATATTCTAGTGAATTTGACCTACTATTTAGAATTGGGATCTTAAAAAGTTACTTTTATTTTTATAAAATTTACTTAGAATTTCATATTGGAGTGAATTTTACATTTGGGAGGAGTTTAAAAAGTTATCTTATCCTTATTCTTCAAAAAGTTTATCAGTTCATAGAAATGAAAATTTTTAAGAATATATAGTGCATTACAAAATGTTATATAAGTTGGTAGTTAACATATTTGTTGGTTATTTTATTGTGAAATCTATTTATTAGAAAATTAAGTGAAATGTGTTTTTTTATTTCAAGAAGTTTAAATGTTATAGGATTTAAACTTTTTTGGACCATCTTCACTTGAATTTGGCTATAAAAATTTTGGTCAAATTGCAATTTTTTATTATTGAAATTGTATTTTTGAATGCATAAATGGATTGAACGTCTTCAAAAACCTCTATTGATCTAGGATTGTGCAATCTCATCAATTAATATTTGTGATTCCAACAATTCCTTAAAATTTTTAGCCAAATATAATCAAAAAAATTGAAAAAAAAAATCCAAATAAAATATATTAATATTTTTTTTATAAATCATTTATTATAAATTTTTGAAAATAAATTATATAAAATATATCGACAAAAATAAATTTTCATAATCAATAAACACTTTTAGATGAATTAAATAATAAAATAATAAAATATCATATCATATCAACCTAAAAACTTGCACCACAAAATACACCAGTTGAAAGTTGACAATGCTTTTGCTTTTGATCCTATGGTACTTTCCAAACCACTCATTTCACGTGAGAATATTCACACTTTGGAGTTTATTTCTATTTTTTATTTTTGAAACCAAGGACATCAATATTCCCCTCTTCTTAAAAGCCACGTGGCATAGCAATATAGAAATCACTGCCAAGCTGGTAAAATATAATCGGACGTGGCAAAAGCACTGGGTAACAGCCAAACCAAAAGGGCTCACGGTCGGTGGTTGTCAGTGCTGACCGAGACTCGACAACTATCTCCATCACAGCATTATCTGTTAACAAATCCATATCATGTGACCGTCCACCCGTGCAACCCCCTTGCGTACTCGACGTAGCATTAAATGCTCGGTGCATCGTTGGCTTCACAGATTCACGGGGACCTCAAAGTGGGGCGGCCCCTCAGTCTGGTCATCGCCCGCCCCACGTGACCGAGCGCTGAATATCGGCATTAAATGCTACGACTGGCATGCTCCCCCACCCCCGTGAAAGTGGCAGGCGGCGTGCATCCCACGCATTAGATGTTAACGTCACGTGCCGTCAAAAAAGTCTACCTAGTGCCGCGATTCCTGTCAACGTCACTTACATAGTCAGATTCAGGCAATTGACGGCGCCGGCCGGTCGAATTCTCCGTCAGAAGAACAGATATGGGAGTCAAAGAGTACAGAACACTAATGATAAGGCAGTGCTGATCTGGCTCCAGTTGACAGAAGGAATATGGTAATCGGGTATCAAATCGAGTCCTTTTTTCGGGTGGATTTTTCATAAATTTGAAAAGAATGGGATTTTTTTTGGTAAATTGATAAGAATATTAAAGGAAGAAAGTTAGACATTTCAGGAATTTGATTTTTTATTTTTTAATTTATTAGTCAGTTCGATAATTTGGTAATAAAATCTTTGCTAAAATTTAGTAGTGGTAATTTTGGATTCATAAAATTGTTATTTTAGAAGAAAATAGTTTGGACATCTTCAAATATTCTTATTATAATTTTATTGTTTAATATTAACATTTAATATTTAATATTTAAGATTTCATTAATTCAAAATCATTCTTATAAAATGATGTAAACTAATCCATTCTCGTTTTTTTTCGTTTTAAATTCTTTAAAAGAAAATTCATAAAATTGAGAATTTTGTTTATTAAATTATACTTTCCCATTGAGAATTTTTAATACTTTAGTGATCCTCATCATTTGATTTATTTAAATAAAATTTAAAATTAGATTTATAAATAAGTTATATTTGATAATGTGGTTGGAAATTTTGAACAACTTTTTAGGTTAAATGACAACTACAAGTTAAAAATGGTGTGTATTGGTCTTCTCTTAGAGGGATGAGATAGTGGTAGTAGCGGTCTTCTCTTAGAGGGATGAGGCAGTGATACTAGTGGTCTTCTCTTAGAGGGATGCCATCGATACTAGTGGTCTTCTCTTAGAGGGATGAGATAATGGTACTAGTGGTCTTTTCTTAGAGGGATGAGGCACTAGTACTAGTGGTCTTCTCTTAGAGGGATGATACATTGTTACTAGTGGTATTCTCTTAATGCTTTCTATCTGATAAGTATTGGAGAACATGTTTTTATGTTTAAGTTGGAAGCATTTTGGAAAGAAAACATATGTTTTTAAGATCAAGTGCAAGGCTCTTAGGTGAATTAGAGGAAATAAATAACATTCAAGTGGTTTGTAAAAGGAGAGTATTAATGTGGAACTAAATTGCAAGATAGGGATATGCCATTGTAATAAGATAGCTTGCAACACAATATAGATAATAATCACAACCCATTATAAGATTTTGAGTTAGTTAAGTTGCAAAAGAACATCCAAGCCATATTTCTACCTCCACAACCATAGAAAGGACGACCCATAATAGTCTTGGGTTTGGACGTTACAAAGTCCAAAAAAACATCTTTTGAAATGTTTATAGAAAAGCTCATGATGATGGGTACAATAACATCTCAAGAAACAACTACATAAATGTCTCCAAATATGTTTTTATGGGTGAAAATACATAAATGTCTCCAAATATGTCTTTATGGGTGAAAAGGGCATTACCTCTTTTGAAGATGGTATTGAGTTTGATGTCGGTACCAAATAAACATCCAAACTAATACTATTAACTAAAATAAATAAATAATGGTAGTAATAATGATGATGACGACGACGATGATGATAAAATAATGGATGCTTTGTTGGTCGGGGAAGTAGCCACATTGTCATCCCCCCACAAAGGTTCAAATCTCCTAGCAACATGTTCACCCTTCATTCGACGTTGGTCCATATTATTTATTATGTATTGTTCATATTAAAATTAGTATGATCACATACACATTGATCATTCTATCTCTATGACCTTTGATATAATCACCCCCTGAGCGAATCTCATACCCACTATACCCCCTAACGCTTATGAATATGGACGTAGTCATCATTTAACACAATATGACCTTGAAAAAAACATAGCCCTAACCATTATGACCCTATACATAGTATACCCTTTAAGTCTTATGATCTTTAATGCAATCACCCTTAACCACTATGCCCCTATACCCCTTTATGTTTATTATCCCTAACACAATCACCCCTTAACACACTTATGACTCGAACACAATAACCCCCAAATATATTATAACTCCTAACAACTATTTCCAATAGGTCATATTCACCATGGTTGACCATATTGACTTGTAATCCCTTAATTTATGAACCTCTTAACCCACTAACCCATTTTCGCATATGTTTGTTAATGCTTAATATCAATCAATATTGGTAATCGTAATTCAACTGACACTATCAACCATTAACCTTTGGTCATGGTTAACCATTGTTGACCATATTGACCCTACCATCTTGACTAAATTGACTAGTTTGACCATATTGACCCACCAACTTTGAATCCCTAAATGTACTAAGCTTGTTATCCATTGACCCTTATAAACCACTAACCATCATTGACCATTGATAACCGTATAGACCATGGTTGACCCACGAGCCATGAACCTCATAACTAACTAACCCTATTGACCCCTAACCCATTATGATCCTTAATCACTCTAAATCTCAATGAAATTACCCCCTAAGCCTCTAATATGTTATAACCTTTAATCATTGCGACCTCAAATGCACTATATTTTGTAATCCCTATGACACAATTACCCCTTGACACACTGTGGCACTGAATACACTAATCATGCTTGACACAATCACCCCTTGACACACTATGGCACTGAGCACACTAATCCACAAACACACTTTGAACCCTAATCACTATGGCCCTAATCACAACACTTGCTAACCTTTATGACCCCTAAAACAATCATCCCTAACACAATCACCCCCTAACACACAAACCCATTAACACACATTGACTTCTAACCACTTTGACCCTAAATACATTAACCTACTAACATAGTATGACCCTTAACCTCTATGACCCCTAATGCAATCATCCCTTAAAACATTATAACATGAAGCAAACTAACCCCATAATATTTCATAAACCCCAATCACTACAACTCTGAACAAAGTGTACTCTTTAATCCCTATGAACCTTGACATAGTCATCCCCTGACACAATCACCCTCTAACACACCATGACCCTGAAGACTTGAACCCCCTAACACACTATGATCCCAAACACATTAAAACTTTGATATAGTGTGCCCCTTAATCCATATGACCCTTGATGCAATCACCCCCTAAATTTTTTGAATTTGAACACACCAACCCCCATATTATTTCATAACCCTAATCACTATGACCTCAAACACATTATACCCCTCATTTTCTATGAACTTTGATAGGGTACTCCTAGACATAATCAACCCTTGTCACACTATAACTCCAAAGGCACTAACTCCTAATACACTATGAACCTTAACCCCTCTAACCCTTGATGAAATCATTGAATAATACATTATAACTTTGAACACCCCCTAATATACCATAACCCCTAATCATTATGGCCCAAGACACAATATACCCCCTATTCCCCATGAACCTTAACACAATCATCCTCTTCCACACTATGACCCTGAAGAAACTAATACCCTAATGCAATATGACCCTGAACACACTAACCCCTTGATACACTATGACCCGTATGACATCTAATGCAATCACCCCTTAACACATTATGACTTTGAACAACCAAACACTATAATATACTATGACCTTCAATCATTATGACCCTAGACACAATATGCTCCCTAATCCATATGGATCTTGACATGGTCACCCTATAACACAATCACCTATAATTTAACATTATGGCCTTGAACACACTAAGCCCCTAATACACTATGACACTTAACCCCTATGACATCTTATGCAATCACCCCCTACACATTATGTCTTTCAACATACTAACCCCCTAATATACCATAAGCCCTAATCACTATGACCATGAACACAATATACCCCCTATTCCATATGAACCTTGACATAGTCAACCCCTGACTCATTATGACCATAAATATACAAATCCCCTAATGCACCATGACCTTTTGTAACATCCCCAAATCCTCACTGAGGAACACTACTACATTTTTTTTTCTATGATATCAACCTCTAATATACCCAACTCCTTGGTTGGGCCACATTACTACTAAAAATGACTTAGCATCGCTCTAATACCAATCTGTCTTATGCAAAAATATACACAACATGACATATGAGCTCAAGCTATTATCATTAACAATTAACCTCATGAATGCAATTGATTTAAACATGCACAACATTAATTAAACACACACAACAACATTGATATATACAAAATACAGAATAAATGCAAGATTCAATCATAGCATTAAAACTATAAATAACACAGTGATTAAAACACTTATATTTTAAAAATGATTTACAAAATTGGTTGTAGACAAAGGATGTTCCTCCAATCATAGGCTTTGTTGTAGCGATTCTCTCAGTGAAAAGCCACCCTCGAGCTAGGGATATGAGTCCATAAGGGTGAATAAGCTCCTACAGGTGTCTATAGTCCAATGTATCAACTTAAATACCCATTAAAAATAGAATGACACTACTCCTACAATAATTCCAACCGTCCAACTCTCTTCCCCATCAATCTGCACAACCCAAGGGATGAGATTTCCTTCTCTACACCGTAGTCCCTCATACAATTTCCATCCCCTCCAAGGCTCCAACACAAACTGGCCAAGAATCTCTCTATTTGGGGCTCCAAGAAATCTAGTTGCAACAAGAGTGTTCACACAACAAGATCACTTTCTCTTGGATATTTTTCTCAATAGAAAGTCACTCCCTGGAATAACAACCTCATTCTCAGCAAAATTTTCAATTTCAACAAATTGTTTTCAATACCCAGTATGGATGGCCATTGTTTCCCAACATGCAGTTATGGTTTTGCTCCCCTCTAGCTAATTGTAAAAAATGATCTTTTTCTTACTTGAATTTCCTCTTTTCCCATGCTTTCTTGACTCTTACTTTTCCCCCAAAGATGATTACACTCAACCCCTATTGTCATAACTTAGTGGGTTGACTTCCTCACTTAACCTCTTACATGAATTCAATGATTTGAGTGCTTAATAAGTCAAAGGGATAAATGGCTAAATAGAAAACTGGATATTGAAGATGGCTTAATACTCAAAACATATGAAAACCCCTCAAAACCCTCATTAATCCCCCTCTCTTGTGGAATCATAACCCCCCCATTACTCTAGTCCTTACCCGTCTATAGCCAGCGGTGAATTTCATTTTATTATTTTCAATGTATAGTGTTTACATATTTTATTTATTGGCTTGTGGCCATTCATAATATTTACAATTATACAATGCTACATCAGAAATCAAAACTGGGGTGTTCCAATCCGTCCCCTTACATTTTGCACTGCCCTCAGTGCACTTCACTATACAAGTGTACATGTATAAGTACATAAATTATTACATCACAATACTTGATAATTCTTCAGTTTAATGACTCTTGTATTAATTCCAAGCAACAATCTATCGTCCCCCTCTACCTACACAACCCAAGGGATAAGATTTCCGTCTTTACACCGCGGTCCCTCAGACAATCTTTATCCCCTCTAGGGCTCCAACACAAGTAATATAGGAAGTCTTAGATTTGTGGCTCTAGGAACTCTAGCTGCACCAAAATGGAATATTTATACACATGTGTACAAATGTACATTTTGATTCCCTCAAAATCTACAAAAAGTTTTGATTATTCTTCCCACATGGCCTCTTCATGCTTTAAAGTGGCATCTTCAGGACCATAGCAGGTCCATTGAACCTTTACCAAGTTGATGGCTTGGATCTTGAGCACTTTAACTTTCCAGTCTAGTATGTGCACCAGATCCACCCGAAAGCCCCCTTCATGCTCCACCTGAATCATAGTCCAATCAATCACATGGTTAGGATCAAACACATACTTTAATAAAGACACATGAAAAGCATTGTGAACTCTCATAGATCGAGGCAATGCAAGCATGTATGCAACTAGGCCTATTCCCTCTAGAACTTCAAATGGCCTACAATATCTCGCTACCAACTTTAGGCAACTTCCTAATTTCAATGAACTCCTTTTTTCCTTCACTTTCAGAAACACATGCTCACCTACTTTAAATTCCCTGTGTGCTCTACCTTTTTCTGCATACATTTTTTGTCTATCTTGTACAATATTTAAATTTTTCTTTATTTTTACCATCTGCTCTTCCATTTCTCTCAACAATTCTGACCCAATAATGGCTTTGTCTATTGGGTTATCCCAACTCTTTGGTGTGTTTCATTTTTTTCCATACAAGGCTTCAAATGGGCTCATCTTCAATGATGTCTGATACCCATTGTTATAAGTGAACTCAACCAAATGAAGATAGTCTTCTCATTTGGAAGGTTGATCCATTACATGCATTCTTAACATATATTCAACTATTTAGTTGATCCTCTCTATCTGCCCATCTGATTTTGGATGATAAGCTTTGCCAAAAATTATGTTTGTCCCAAATCCTTTGAACAACCCTTTCCGAAAATTGGAAGTGAACTTGGTATCTCTGTCATATACAGTTGCCTTAGGCACACCATGTAGCCTAGCAATTTATTTCATATAAATTTCGGTAATGTTGGTTTTCTTATGTGTCATCTTCACCGGAATAAAATGTGCAGCCTTCATAAGCTTTTCCACCACTACCATAATGGAATCATGTTGCTTTGTTGTTCTCGGAAACTTAGTAATGAAATCTATGGTAACAATCTCCCATTTCCACCCAGGAATGGGAAATGGTTGTAGCAATCCTGTTAGATGTCTATGCTCAACCTTTACCTTTTGACATTCCATGTATCTAACAACAAAATCAGTCGCATCTTTCTTCACTCCATGCCAATAATATTGGCCTCTTACAACTGCAATTATTTTCTAATATCCTGGATGCCCAGCGCATGACACATTGTGCATTTCTTTTTAAACTAAATCTCTCAACTCTTGAGAATTAGGAACATAAACCTTGTTCTTGTACAAGGGAATTCCATCGTCTTCCATATTGTAATATTTATATTTATCTTGTACATTGCTCTTTTGTATGCTTCTAAAATTCTGTCTTTTAAATATGAACTATACATGCTAATGGTTGTAGCATGCATTTCATGCACCCTTTTTCTAAGCACATCGACCACTTTATTCTCTTTTCCCTTGATGTGCTTGATGTCAAATTCATATTCGTTGAGAAATTCCAATCATATAGTTTGTCTGGCATTCGATGTCGGTTGTCCAAACAAATATTTCATATCACTATGGTTTGTCCTCAGTTCAATTTTTTTTCCCATGAGATAATGTCTCTACATTTTCAGCCCATGAAAAATGGATGCAAGTTCCAAATCATGGGTAGCATAATTTCTCTCATGCTCCTTCAACTTTCTTGACTCATAGAAAATTACATGCCCATTTTGGGTAAGGACTCCACCAAACCCTTATTTACATGCATCAATGCACACAACAAAATCCTCATTTGGATATGCAATCTTTAAGATAGGT
>JASDQU011403237.1:37595-80873 GCA_032191745.1 Picea mariana
TATGGGGTAAAAGGAGGTTTCCCCCTCAAAGAGGCTTATTATCTGAAATTATCTCTTTTTCAAGGCATTGAGTACTTATTCTGAGGTTTTTCTATGCTATATTGATATTTGGTTCTTAACAATATTTCTATTACCCTTCTTTTCATGTGGCTTGGACTGTTTTTCTGAAGGTTGGTTGTTAGGGTCGTCTTTTCCATACTTTAGTTGTTGTGAATTTGTAGACCCCAACTCCCATTTGTTTTGGTGCCTAAATTTCTGCTCAATTTTGAAAACATATCAATAGGAAGCTCCCATTGATGAGATGTCCAAGAAATCCATTTCAGTTTGGATGTACCTATGCAGAGCCCCGCGGTATTTCAGAACCAGATATCACTCAGAGTCTTTGATACCCAGCTTGGTGTGCAAGATATGGAAATTATTTGTGAACTTCGACACTTTTTGGCCCCTCTCTTGGCGCAGTATGGTCCATCTCATGTATTGGTCGCCATAATTACCAACAACATAATATGTTTCCTTGACCGCATCCACAAAAAAATCCCAAGTGGGCTCGACACCATATATTCCAAACTCCTTTATGGAACTTTTCTTCCAGTAAGTTTCCCAACAATGTTCGACATGGGGGAGAGCCTTAAGGAGTGCGAAGGTGCTCTTTTCCCTGTCGGAAAAATTGTGAACAGAGAAATACCCTTCTAGAAGATTTAACCATTTTTCTAGGGAATCCGCATCTATCTAACCTTCAAATACATGAATGTCAAAATTAACTTGTACCTTGAAAGGCGAGGTGCCTCCATAGTGGTCGCTTGATGAAGACATGTCTTCTGCTATCGGCAAGTGCTAAAGGATGGGGGAAAAATTCTCCATCATTTCGTCCCTCTGTCGCGTGAGATCTTGCTCAAGCAACAAATTTATAGAATCTTTTTCTCCATCATTTTTATTTTCTTCCACCATGGAGGTTTTCTTGGGAGTGCAAGAGTGATTTTCCTTAAGAGAGACAAGCTTGAGACCCAACTTGTTATACTTGGACCTCGTCGGGTACATGCACTGAAAAATGATCAAGAGCAACCTACTCTGATACCGATGATCCAAAAACAAATTGAGAGAGAAATGAAATCAAAGATATTACAATGAAATACACATTAAACACGATTTATGTGTAACATTTGAACCATGAGAGTTCTCGCATCTGATACCTGCAATTAGCTTAAGAATGAATGGTCAGTGGTCAAACGATTTTTAATGAATGTTTACTTTCTGTTGATCATTAGCTTAAGATCGACTTGCAACATTACTTCCATCCTTTGAGAGTGAGGGACTTACCTCATGCTTCTTTGAAGTGCTTGCTTCAACATGTGTAGCATATTTCTTGTATCCAAGACCTGATTTATCATTTGGTGATCTTTGACTATCCAAGATCTCATTCAAGATTGTTGAGTTATTCAAGAATTTGTTTGACTTCTCTATTTTCTTTCTAAGATCAACAACTTCAGCTTCCAACTTATGACATGACTCTTCCTTTTCATTTACTCGATTCTTTAGTAATTCCTCTACCCTTTTGGATTCTTCAATTTCGGTCTTGATATGGTCATTATCTTCAAGACTTTTGCTAATCTCATCATCTAGATTCTTATTCTCTTCTATTTCATTCTTTAGTATTTTGATCTCTTCTTCTTTTTCTTCTAATTGAGTCTTTTTACTTTCTTCTTGTTCCTTGAGCATTTCCTTTAACTTCAATATATGCGTTTGATTTTTTAAGAAACCTTTTGGTGTTATCATAAAGATAGCTATATTCTATGTAACAATGGTCATAGTTGTATTCAAATAGACCCCATTCAACTTTCATTTTAAGCTCTGATAGTTCTTCTTCTACTTCTTCCATGGGATAACTATCATTTGATTCTACATATACTATATCTAGATTTTATTCTTCACTTGTAGAGAAATATTCAACGTCATCGCATTTTGAATATTGCAATCAGGGGGTTTTGGATATTCTTTACCTTCATTGTTCCTGATGGAGTTGTCTTTAGTGTCTTCCTTCTTGCTTTGGTATGTCTCCTCTAGATTTATCCATAGATCCTTGGCGGAAGTGCATTGTCCCATGCTCTCTTTGATAGAACTTGACAGTCCACTAAGAATGGTCTTGAGAGCCAATGCATCATTCTTCTTTTCTTCCCTTTGAGCTGCAAATTTTGAATTGTTCTTCAAAGGAACTGATCCACCAATAACTTCTTTCCAAACACCTACTCTTATTTCTTTCAAGTGCACTTTCATTTCTATTCTCCATGTAGAATAATTTTCATCATCAAGGATTGGAACTTCATCATCCATTTGTGTGTCCATGGATCTCCTCCAAGATTGTTAAGGCTTATAGTGAAGGCCTACTCTGATTCCAATTGTTGGACACACTGACCACACTTAGAGGGGGGGTGAATCAGTGTAGGGCTCTTTTTCAACTTCCCTTCACAAAACTCCTTAGTTAGCAATCACCATTTACTCATAACTTATTGCTATCATTTATAACCAATTAAATGTGAACATACATCAACAATATATACCAGCAACATATATCATCAATAAATCATCACCACAAGGAACACAAAACACACAAGATGTATGTATACTTTTCTTTTTATTACGGACTACAATCCTTGGGTTATCGGCAACAACTAAATAGAGTTACAACTCCACAAAAGCACCAGCTCTACAATGCAAGACTCAACTTACACAACTCAGCACCAACTAAGAAGAGGAATCAATTCTCAACAGATACCAATATGTCAACAGATACGTGACCTATCAGTAGTGCAGCACACGTATATACGTGCCCTACTGGTAGTACAACTCGCGTATGTACACGAACAACCTGTACTATAGCCTGCGTATGCCTTCTGAGTAATTAAAGTTTTCTCTCTATGAAAAACTCAGATCCTTTGTAGCCTTCAGTCACATCTACTTCTGTATTTCATTGTCCAATATGAACCATAACCAATCACAACACATCTATGCTCTCCCACAACTTACTTATGCTCATCAACCATACAATATGAATGCTACTTAATCATGTATAAGAAACCAATATACTATGGCAATTATATCAATATTGAACCATAAGAGTGTGGCTCACTCTATCAATAAACCAACATAACCATATCACAACAACCATACCAAGAATGCCTTAAGCATTCACCATACAATAAGCAAGAGCATCCATCAAGAAAACTATGTAACCATACCAGAGTTTCTCTGACAGATCTGAGCTTATAGAATGCAGATCTGGAACTTGCTTCAGACTTCAAGAACCTGACATAACTCACACTCAAGTCTCCATGACTTCATCTAATTGTACGTGCTCTGCCTTCCTTCAACCAATTTCTCTCTTAGAATAGATCTTCAAGCTATGCTCAAGAGATGATTTTCACAAGAGACCCTTGCTTCTTATTTATACTCTCCAAGTAGCTTCCTTAGAACCATATTCTAGGCCACTTTGTCCACATAGCCACTTTGTCCACATAATCACCTATGTCCAAATTTTCCCAATTTGCCACTTGTCCATGTATCCAATAGCCACTTGACCACTTAACCCATTTTCCTCATTTTAGGGTTAACCTTCTTATAACCACTTTCCATAATTAGAAAGTTCTCCATTTACTTTATTATTTAAATAATCCTCCTTGACTTTGTCACTTCACTTTATTATTTAAATAATCCTCTGTGATTTTGTCACTTCACTTTATTATTTAAATAATCATTTTTTACTTTGTCACTTCACTTTAAATAATCCTCTTTGACTTTGTCACTTCACTTTATTATTTAAATAATATTTTTTGACATTGTCACTTCACTTTATTATTTAAAAAATCCTCCTTGACTTTGTCACTTCAATTTAAATAATCCTCTTTGACTTTGTCACTTCACTTTATTATTTAAATAATTTCTTCTTTGCAAACACTTTGACTTTTTTTCACCTTTTGGGGCTTCAAGCCAACATATGAGGGTCCTTCAACTTCGTAAGGCCATAACTCTCAAACTCTGAGGAGTTATGTGACGTTCCACATACCACCGGAAATGGCTTGAGAAGCACTATCCATGTAGGATAGTTTGACTGAAAAATTCACTGATCTTCATCTAAATATTCCATAATTAAGCATGGGTTCTCTAACCATACTTCTAGGATAACTCAACTGCAAAGCGTCTTCTCGTGAGGGCTTTCACCATAAGACTCATAATGTTTTTCATGTATTTGTTATACGTCATTATGTTGTTGATGAATCTCATAAACTAAATTGGAAGGAATTGCAGGTATCAGATGCGAGAACTCTCATGGTCCAACTGTTACACATATCGGGCTGTATCAGATGGTCATACGATTTTTAATGAATGTTTACTTTCTGTTGATCATTAGCTTAAGAATGAATGCTTAAAGTAGCTTTATCAGCATGCATGCATAGGTTTAAAGATGAATAAATCATAGAAGTAATTGGATGATTAACAAGGATAATGCATAAGGAAGAAAGAACACAATCACAGATCCCCACTCATTTCTAGACTGCAAACGACTGAGTATTTCAGTCCCCCATAAAATTTATCTCCGGTGAGACTGTGTTGTGCACCCTGTGCACAACATTGTCTTCTGGTTTACTAGGAGGGTCGATAGTTTTTTAGGGTTTTGTTGGAAACTTGTTTGAGATCGGAACCTGGGTCAGCCCAAGAAGAAGTAAAAGAAACCAACAAATGACCTAGATCTTGGTTGGATCCATATGCACACCATGCTCATCAATAATGTAGCCTAGGTATTGGACCCTGTCCATGTCGAAGGAGCATTTTTCTAGTTAGCATATAGTTGGTGTTGCCGCAGAGTGTGCAAAACCTGTTGGATATGTTGCAAGAGTTCCGCCCAAATCTTGTTGTAGATGAGTATGTCATCTAGATAAACCACTACAAAAGAATTGGTGAAAGGCCTTAAGATATCATCCATCATCCTCATCAAATTTGTTGGGGCATTTTTCAAACCAAAAGGCATGACCAACCATTCAAAAAGACCTTTTGACTTGAAGGCAGTCTTCCATACATTAATCTACTCTATTGGGACCTGATGGTATCTAGACTTTAGATCAATCTTACTGAAGTATGTGGCCCCCTTGAGCTGATCAAGGAGATCGTTGATTCAGGGAATCAGGTACTGGTTCCTTATTGTGATCTTATTTAGAGTCTGGTAATCAATGTAGAGCTGCCAGGTCCCATCTTTCTTCTACACTAGTACGATTGGGCTTCCAAAAGGTGTTTATTTGGGTCGGATGTGCCCCTTGTGGAGTAGTTCTTGGATCTGATGCTTGATCTCCTCATTTTCTAACAGAAAGAGGTGATAGACTAGCCCATTGGGTAGAGGTGCACCGGGGTTTAGATAGATGGAATGCTCGACTTGAAAGTGTAGAGGTACCCCAGTATGTGAGGAGAATATGTCTTTGTATTCTTCCATGACCTTATCCACTTGCTTCTGCTACATGGAGAGGTCAGTTGCAGAGGCCTTGGTTATGGATGCAATATTTATCTCATTCTAAGAGCGAATCATGAAGAAGACAAACTTCTTGGTCTAAGAGATGACCTTCCCACATTGCTTGGCAGAGATCAAGGAAATAACACTAGGTGGGACTGCCTCGGGTATCATGTATAATTTCCTCTTCAAAGTAATAATAACACTTCGAGGCCCAGACTCATATACGACATGACATTTCCATAAATAAGGTTGGCCCAAAAGAAAATCACAAACTTGAAGGGGAGAAACATCATAGAATACCTCATCTTTGAAAGGCTTGATGTCATATGACAGGTGGCACTATTGGCTGACACAAAGATTGCTTCCTTGGCGGAACCATCCGATGGTGTAGGGACGTGGGCGCGACGTTGTCAGTATGGCCAACCGCTTGACCAATGACGACCTCTGCTGAGATGAGTTTATTTTGGATACCTCTATCAATGATGAAGTGCAGTGGGGTGCCTTTCAAACACATATGTGAATGAAAGAGGCACTCACCTTCCTCTGGCTCATTAGGCTCATCGGGCTAGATCTTGGTGGTAGCAACAGTGGCACTAGGTTATGCGTCAATGATATGTCTCCCTTTTTCTAGTTCTGACTCAAAGTCGGAACACACATTTTATTCAGAGGCTTTTACCTCATCCATCAATGACTGCTTTGAGTGGAAATCATCAGTGTTATGCCAAAGGATCTTATGGAAGTCACACCACTTCCTGACATCTTTCTTCACCTTTTTCGTTGTCCTTCTTTAATTGTGGATTGGAATGGTTTTCCTGAGGTGGTCCATCTTTGCTCTGCCCTTTATTCTATGGGTTGGCGTTGCCCTTGCCATGCTGCTGCTGTGAGGGGTTCCCAGATCCAAACTATCACGTATTTTGTTTAATCTTTTGCTCAATTTTGACAACATATCGATAGGCCGCACCCAAGGACGAGATGTCAAGAAAATCGATTAATGTCTAGATGTATATATGCATACTACCACAATACTTGAGCACCAGATGTCACTTAGAATATTTGATACCCATATTGGTGTGCAAGGTATGGAAGATATTTGAGAACTCTGGCACTTCTTGGTCCCTTTCTTGTCGCAGTGTTGTCCATTTTGTATACAGGTCATCATAACTTCCAATAGGGTAGTGTTGTTCCTTAATATAATCCATGAAGGAACCCCGAGTGGGTGAAACTACAAATAATGTGTATCCCTCTATTTCCTTTTTCTCACAAAAAATCTCCCACCAATCTCTAACATGGGTGACGGCCTTGAGGAGCACAAATGTAATCTTTTCTCTATCGAAAAATTTATGGACATAAAAATACCCTTCTAAAAGGTTTAACCATTTATCTACAACATTCGCATCTATTTGACCTTTAAATACAGGAATATAAAAATTAATTTTTACCTTGAAGGGGGAGACACCTCCTCTTGAGGTGGATGTGTCGCTTGTCGACAGTCGTCAAAGGATTTGTGCAAAGTTGTCCATCATCTCATTCCTTTGTTGCTCGAGGCCCTCCTCGAGCAACATTTTGAAAGTGTCTCATGTACCATCGTTTTTATTTTCTCCCGCCATGGATGGTTTCTTGGGCATGCGAGAGAAGTTGTTCTCAAGAGAAACAAGCTCGAGACCCAACTCTCTATACCTTGATCGCGTCAGGGACATGCACTAAAAAACGACAAGGAGAAGACTATTCTGATACCACTGATCCAAATTTATGAGCAGAACGAAATGAAAATGAAGATTTATAATATTAACATAGAGACATAGTGAATAATAATAGAGATACCGTAAAAATTGACTTCTATTAAATAAGAAATATGTTAAAACTGTAAAATGCAGACTAAAAACAAACTTGCTATAATAGTGGCAACTTATCTCTCAGAAGAGATGTGATGGCTACGCTCATTCGCAATAATATGAGTACAGTGAGGCTCTAAAGGAATTTTTACAATAAAAATGAATTCCAAAACCCTATACATCCAAAAACCTAACCCTAGGAGATGAAGCACCAAAAGTCATGTGGGCCCCGTTGGGGTAAGTTAGTCTATCAACTTTCCGAGGTTATAAATTTGGCATACGATCTTCGTTTGGAGTGCATGATAGCTCATATTGATGAGGAGATTCATTTAGGGATCAATCAAAGCCTTCAATTATCATTTAGGTTCTCGATTGTGAAAAAATATCGTTGATCGTTGGCAATTTTTTGGGACCCGAAAAACTGCTAAAAATAGTAAATTGCCAAAAAATTGTTTTGAGCCAATTGGAATAGGTGGGTGGCCACCTAAATCCTCCTGGATAAAAAGGCTTGGTCAATGCATTTCCTCTATTTTTTAAATGGATAACCTAGAAAATTGGTAAAGGTTACAACATCAAAATAGGAGAAAACCCATGGTTTGGGTGCAATGGAAATTATAGGATGTTTGACCCTTTGATATTGGAGCTTCATGCCAATTTCTAGGATAATAGATTCATCTAGTTAATAACTTATTGGTGGCTAGTTTCAAGAATGGAAAATTGTATAGCATTGGAATATTCAGGGTGACAAGGTAACAACATGGTCTCAATATGTAGGACTATTAAATCATAATGACATGTGCTTGTTGGATTAAGATAATAAGTTAAATTGGTTTAAGGAAAAAAACTACAATAGTTCTTAGAAAAAAGTTAGGATATGTTACTAGGATAGAAGAAGAGATATGTAAAGGGATGGTATGGTGGTGGAAGACGATGTGGAAAATGGAGAGATTTATCAAAACAAGATTTTTTTTATGGAAACCTTGGCTAACAAGATTCTAACTTGGGACAATGGGGGAAAAGGAAATTAGACTGGCCTCGGTTGGTGTGTGCTTTTTAAAGCTAATGGTGAAGCATTTGATCATCTCCTTGCTTATTTTCCTTTATCAAAAGCTATTTGGAAGGAAGTATTACATATTGCAAATGGAAAAAATAATTTGTACAAAAATGCACTGATAAAATGTTTCGAGAATTACATTTTAGATAAATTAGAATTTGATCATAAAGCTTTACCTTGTTTTGTTTCATGGGGATTGTGGTTAGCCAAGAATAAGTTGATATTTCAATAAAAGGAAACATATTTGAGATAGGTATCCCATCCCATTAGGTTCTCATATGGGGAATGCTGGAAATCACCAAAGCAAACGGTCACCAAAATTTTAAAGGCACCTGTCATCTATTATTATACAACCTACATTTTTTTAATGGAGCCCATCAAGGAAGTATAGGTATGTTTGGATCTATAGAAATTGTCTTTGTAAATAATTCTAACTATATTTCTTTGAAATATGGAGTAGGTCAAGGAACTATTAAAAACAACTAAGTTTTAAGCCCTATGGGTTCTTATGAAAGTAGTTGTAAATAAAGGCATCGAAAGGTTGCAAACATTGGGGGACTCCAAATTATTGATGGACTAGGCAAATAAAAAATGTTAGATCTCAAATTTGGATCTAGGTCCTATCATAAATATATTCCTGGAGGTAAAAGAAAAGTTGGAAGAAATTTATTTCTCTTGTTTTGGGGGGGAATACAATACAAGAGTAGACCAACTTTATAAAGTTGTTATTTATTTGCAAGAAGGGACATTTATCGAGCAATAGTATAGGGGAGATGTCCTCATATCATAGTTTGTTAAGTCTCTTTTTTTATTCTTAATCTAGTTTGTCCCTCTAGGTATATGTTAGCCTAGTTTTGATGGGTTTTGTTTTGGATAGTTTCAAGTCTATAAATTAGTGTTTTTGAGGATCTGAAGTCCCACATAAGATATGTTTTGATTCTATAAGACTGCAATAAGTAGTTGTAGGATAGGTTAAAGACAATACAAGTCTTTCCAGAGCTAAAGGGCTAGCCAATGTATAATTTGGTTTCAACTTTGAAAATCAAATATAAATATTTTTTTCACGGAAAAAAAAAATTGAGGGACCAGGTTAGTATAATTATGCTGAAAGCATCATTTAAGGAAGTGACGCCCCTCAAAATCTCATCTCAAAACTTTTCATCCAACGCCAAAATTTTACGAAAACTATATTTTTTCACCTATCCTCTCATATTTGTTGTCCTCTCTTAATAACCATCTATGCCCCTTTTCCGACAACTACAAATTTCCATTATGATATAATATAACTTCGTATCCTCCTCTTGCTTATTTTTATCACTGGAAAAAACCATCAAATGAATTTAAGTTCAAAACTAAAATGAAACTCTCGTTGCTATCTTCCACATTCACTTTCCCAAATTTAATCCCATGACTTTTCCACCTCATCAAGAACCTCATCTCATGCTTGGGGCCATCATGGTGGTGGGTTATACAATCATTGTTGCAACCACCTTTTCCACCTCTTTCATCCACAACTTCCCATAATCACTATGCTTCTACTCCTTTTTTTCAATTCCTTGGAGATTGTGAACATCACCATGGACATCATGCACAAGATAGAGAAGTTCCCATTGGCCCCAAATATGAAAACCACCATTTCCTCTATCATCACTCCACCATGGAATACCTTGTTTTCCGCCAACAACTCTTCCTGGATGGAAATAAAAAAAATTAATCTCTCATGTTTGAATTTTCATTCCAAATAAATAGACATTCCAAAAAATGAAAAGAAATTCCAAATTTTCTACCTCTAAAAAATGAATAGACATTCCAAATTCTACAAATTTTATGTCCCTAAACACAAAATGAAAAGAGGCCCTTGTAATTTCATTTCCTTTTATAACTATAGAATGGGATGTGCACCACTCACATGGTTGTTAATCCTCTTGTGATATGCATAAAATAGAAAGTGTCGTGAGAGTAAGGCCTCATGAGAATCATGTATTTCATGTGTATGTTAATCATAGACATGAGCATCATGAATTTCATGTGTATATGGTATTTCATGAATTTCATACCTTAGTAATGTGTACGTGGTATTTCATGAATTTCTCTCAATTAATGCCACATACTCCAACTTTATATAGTTGTTGCATGGGCAGGCCAAGAGTCTGATAGTTAGGATGCCATCCATCGGTATTATTTCATGCAACACATTTTAGTTTATTGCCTACTAACTATTCTGGTCACCCTAGATTCGAACCCTTGACATGCGCGACAAGGGTCTCTACTTCATTCTGATTAAGTTTGGAAATTGCTTGTCTAAATTTAGCTAGGGGTCTTGAGCATTTGGAGAGACATTTCAAAAGATAGTCCTTTCTCTTCTTTTTTAAAACGTGACTAACTTTTCATTCTGGTGAAGGACCTGTGTTGTATTAAAAATTAGAATGGCCTTCTCTTTTAAAGTTGTTGACTTAATTTTTTCATACAAAATTACAGTAAAAAAATCATGAACCATATACAAAACAAATCTACATGGACAATGTACAAATTCCATGGAAGGTGGACTTCCAAAACACCAACATGGATAGAGGGGTTGAATGAACCTTTACAATTTATTCCACACGCTCTGTGAACTCTCTCAATTGTTTATCCATATGGGAAGGCAACTATCCTTCTACAAAATTCTTCATCGATTATAAATCCCAACACTAGAATGGGGTCTACATCATATGCCAAGGAGTTGGGTTTGATCAACATTACATTTCAACATTTTGTGTTTAGGCATGCATTATGATCTCTCTTTAGGAGAGCCTCTTGCATTTTACTTCTTTTGGGATTTTTTGGAACTATGTGGATTATTTCGTCTCAATGTAATGAGACACAAATTGGTTGATTGGTTATTTTCACAAAAAAAGGGAGCTCGTTTTCCATGTTAGTGTGAGTGTGTGTGTCGATAATATCCTCTTGAATTTCCAAGTTTAGTGCATTTAAAATCTCTCCTATCACCAAAAGGTTAAGTCCTCTCTCTCTCCACAACCCAAATTAATAGGTTATGTCCACTATGGAAGAACAAAAATAAGGCCAAGCCACTAAAAGATTATTATTATTATCATCATAGAAAAACAACAAAGTCCAAGAACAACAAAAAAAAAATTGAAAGAAAATGAACTCCACATTTATTTAATGTAAAAGCTCATTAAACCCCCACAACGCATGGGATTTGAACACAACATGTGAAAAAAAATACTCAACAAAACATATAACTACACAAACCTATAAAATATGCTAGAATGTGGACTACATATACATGCGAATATTGAGGAAAGGCAAGTCAATGTTTGCATAGAAAGCATGTCAAAATTGAGAAAACAACATGGATTGTCACCGCTACATTGTCCACTAGTTTATGTGTCATCTATTTTACAATCACCCATGCCTTAATAAATAAAACATGTGGCATGTCTAGATCATGTGTAAGATAAGGCAAGATGTATCAATGCAGTAGTCCAAGACCACAGTAGCCTACTCCTAATTGTTTACATATTTGTTTTTCATTATGGTGAATATTGTGCATAATATGGTAGTAGTTGGCTCCTAATTTTTTTATGGATTTGTTTTGTATCATGGTGTCTATTGTGAAAAAATATGTATATGTTTTTATCATCGTGTCCATTTCTCTTCACAGATCAAGTGAACATTGCCTAGAACAATAAATATGGAAACAATATATTTTAGTGGTCCCTTGCTCAATGCAAATTATCCTGTGTTCCATGTATAAGAACATTGGAAACACAAAGTTAATGTGTATTTGTTCTTTCAAAATTGGGGTTAGCATTTGAGGCCTTTCAATGATCCTGTGTACATCCATACTCTAATTATGGATAACAATCCTTTCCTTTGTCATAAATATTGTTCAATCATTGAATATTGATGCCACTTCATTTTAGGACTCAATGGATTGAAAGTAGGACGAACGAAACATTTCATAGATTTCATTCCATCATTCATGTTTGTGGTCTAAAATATGACGAAATTCCATTACCTCCATGAACTGTGTGAATCACAGAGAAATGTGTCTTCTTCAGAGTGAAGCGTTGAATGAAATCTAGCATGCCCTCCCACCATATGTCCATTAATGATTAGCTTGTTGGAAGCTCCTTTTGAATTTAAATAGACATGTGATTACAATTTATGTGCAAATAAATGAGAAACACATGAAACATATTGAATGGATTTGATGTGGAACATGAGGGAATTCCCTCTAAGAAAGGTGCCTTGTCCAACCTTTTATCATAATTATGGGTATTAAGTTGGACCTTTCTAGCCTTCAAGTTGTGTGCATTAGCATTATTTAATATTTCTCTCATTGATTGAGATGCTTGCCTTGTTCTGTGAACCCATTTAAACTTATATACATGCCTTTGGTCTAATGAATAAAATTAAGCAATTGACTCTCAGTTCCTTCTTATTTCTATTCTCTTTATATTTTCTAGTTCATATTTTTGGGGTTTATTAGTATAATTATGGTTTTAGATGTGAGGCTCATGAAGCCTATATTAATCCCTAGACAAAACCCCATGTTAAGTATAAAACCCCTTATTAATCACTAGATATTGAATCATTACATTTATAGTTTTATATTTGTATGTAGGCTAGAACCCTTCATTATAATTGTACCCTTTGTCTACTATATATATACCAAGGAGACCTTATCTTAGGATCATCTCATCTCATCTTGCACATTGAATATCAAAGTACTGTAGGATAAAATTTTAGACTTAGAAGGGTTCAAAGTTCATAGATATATTAGGATAAAGGTCAACCATCCAGACATACTCCAAATTAAGGGTTTGAAAGGTACGTAATTTACAATTGGCATAACTTTTGATTGGAAGATCTAGTTTTGATTATTCAAATTTGTGATAAAGAGGAAAACGAGGAGAATTATTATTTTATCACATGTCTCCAAAGGTTCCTCCAAAATTTATTTCACCAACCAAACCTCTAGAGAGTTCCACCATGACTCTAGAAGAAAGAGAAGAAATATTTCACCAAATTGGAAAGGTGGAAAGAAGATGGATGGGGTGGAAAATAAGAAGGATGAGGTGGAAAATAAGATGGATGAAAATATGAAAGAGATGGAAAATAAGATGGATGAAAATCGGGAGCATATGGAAAAGAAGATGTTAGAATTTCAAAATTCCATGTCTTCCATGATCTTACATACTCTAGATGAGAGACTCCCTATAAGAGATATCAAAATGAAAGGAAATCATTAAAATGTAAAATAAATAAATATTGAGTCCCGTAATCATGATTATTCATCACTTCATGATCCACATCATCGAGGTTTCAATGCGGCACCAAGGAACTACTTCATTCCAAAGATCGATATGAGAAAGCTTGATGGTAAAGATCCAATAACATGGATATTCTAGATGGAGCAATATTTTGATCTACACCAAGTGCCATGCTTATAAAAGGTACCTATTGCATCCTTGTATTTAGAAAATGATCAATTTTTTTGGTATCAATGGATTGTGAAAGAAAAAAGAATTATATCATCTCTTGGTCCATTTTTACAAATGAATTGATATCACATTATAGGGATATTAAGAGAAATACATTCCTTAGTAAATTGATAAATATTTGGTAAAAGGGTCCAATTACAAAGCACATTCAACAATTCCAAAAACCCAGTCGTAAGGTAAAGCACATTCATGAGGATAATTTGTTAGATCTATTTATGGGCACTTTAAAGGAGAAAATTCAACATGAGGTGTGTCTTTTGTAACTTAAATCCCTAGATCAAGCTTTCAGTATGGCAAGGAAAGTGAAAAACATAAATATGGTTGCTAGAAGGGTGGCCACTAGAAACTATAGAGAGAATTGTGTTCCCTCTCCTAACCTCACTCAACCGATAAGGTTGAAACCTTAGCAAATGGATGAAAGAGTATCAAAGGGGTTATGTTTTAATTGTGATAGCAAGTATAGCAAAGGGCATAAATGCGGTGAGAAGAAATTATTCTACATGAACTATGAAGAGGAATAAGATCAAGAATTGGAACCATCACAAGATCTAGATCTAGAAGAGACTACTCCAACGATATCTTGTCATGAGGATTGACCAACATTAGTACTCCAAAAACCCTCAAGATGCAATGATACATCAAAAAGAAAAAGGTAATTGTGTTGATTGATTCTGGTAGTACCCATAAATTCATTAATTACAAATTAGAAAAAGATCTTGATTGATTTGTATTTCCAGCACCAAAGTTTCAAGTAATGATTGCATATGGAGGTACCATAAATTTTTCTAGGAAGTGCCATAGTATTAAGCTCAATATGGTGGATAATTTATTGGATGGTCCCATGATTTCCATAAAAATGGGTGGTGTTGATGTTGTATTATAGCTCCAATGGTTACAATCATTGGGAAAAATAACCCTTAATTTTCAGTATCTTTTCATGAGATTTTCCTCAAAAGGAAAGAAAATCGAGATTAGAGTTATCCAAGAGAAACCCTCTAAGATGATAAGCCCTAATAGCATGACAAAATTACTCAAAAATGGACACCATGGTGTAATTGCACAATTGTGATCACTAGATGTTCAAACATATATATGCTCTTCTCTAGTGAATCTCCAAATAGTGATCAACAACCATTCCAAGGTATTTCGAGAGATTCCTAAGGGTATTCTTCCTACTAGAAATCATGACCATTCGATTCATTTACATCCAGGAAGTGTACCACCTAACATTAGGCCTTGCATGTATCCATATGCACAAAAGAGTGAGATTGAGCATATGATCCAAGAAATGTTAGATGCGGGCATCATTCAACCTAGGAAAAGTTATTTCTCTTCACCAACATTGACGCTTATGAAGAAGGATGGTTCATGGAGTATGTGTCCATATTATAGACAACTCAACAAAATGGCCATCAAAGATAAGTTTCCCATTCCTGTCATTGATGAAATATTATATGAATTACATGGAGCAATTTCTTTTAATAAGTTGGATCTTCGTTCATGATATCATCAAATCGGAGTGTGGTAGGAAGACATTCCCAAAACATCCTTTGGATCAAATGAAGGTCATTATGAGTTTTTGGTCATACGATTTGGACTTACTAATGCACCTTCAACATTTCAAATCTTGATAAATTCTATTTTCAAACCCTTCCTTAGAAAATTTGTGTTAGTATTTTTTTATGACATACTAATCTATAACAAATCTTTGGAAGAGCATGTACAACATGTTGATAAAGTATTACAACTTTTGGAAGAGCGACAACTTTATGAAAATCCTTCCCAGTGTACCTTTGGGGTTCAAGAAGTGGAATATTTGGGTCATATCGTATCTCATGGAAATGTAAAAGTGGACCCTAACAAAATTAAATCTATGAGGGAATGACCAATTCCCAAAACCTTGAAGAAACATAGAGTAATCTTAGGATTGATTTGCTATTACCACAAGTTTTTCAAGAACTATGGTCAAATAGTGGAACCTCTAACAATATTGTTAAAGAAGGAATCATTTTCTTGGACTCAAGAAGCAACCAAAGATTTTGAAAAACTTAAGGAGGCTATGTGTACAACTCTTGTCCTAACCACACCCGACTTCATAAAAAACGCTTATTGTGGAGTGTGATGCCTCAGGCCATGGCACTAGTGCAATTATAATGCAATAAGGAAGGCCCTTTCCCTCTGAAAGTAGCCAACTTAAAGTAAAAAACTTACTCAAACCCATTTATGAAAAATAAATGTTAGTCATACTACTTGCAGTAAAGAAATGGCACCCTTACCTAATAGGAAGACACTTCAAAGTAAAAATAGATCATGGTAGTTTGAAGTACTTCTTGGAGAAATGAGTATCTTCATAAGAGCAATAGAAATGGGTTACAAATATGTTAGGTTATGACTTTGAAATTATCTACAAGAAAGGAAAACATAATATTGTGGAAAATGCACTTTCAAGGAAAGAAGAAGAAATAGAGGGTTCACTATGTGTTATTTCTATTCCACAATCTGATTGTGTGGAAGAAGCAAGGATATAAAGGAAGAAATATCAAGAGGTATGCAATATCATTCAACAACTACAAAAGGAACCCAGTGCATTAGATAAATTTGAATGGAAGAATAATTTTATATGCTATCATGATCGCTTATATTTATGTAAGAATTACCAACTCAAATAAAAGGTCCTTCTAGAATTCCACACTTCTCCTATAGGAGGATATTCAAGGTTATTAAGAACTTACCACAGGATCAAGAAGTTTTTTGGGGGAGAAGGTATTAAAACTGATGTTCAAATATTTATGTCTGAATGTGTGGTATGCCAACAAAATAAGGGAGAGACAATCAAGACTCTAGGTCTCCTACAACCATTATCTATACCAAGTCAATGTTGGGAAGAAGTTTCAATGGATTTTATTATAGGTTTATGTTACACATTATTTTGGTCACTCTGATGATGACCCTACAGGCATGTGTTCGGGCTCTCAAAACAATCTTTTACATGGGAAAAATGATTGAGTTCTTCCCCTACAAAGCATATTTTTAGAATGATGCCATAGGAAGACAATGGTACACAGTTCAGAAATCCTTGATTTCCCCAGGCTTCTCTATGCCTAGCTCGCGAGATTTCTGCATGCTGCTATATAGCCAGGGTGTGGCGGCGTTTGAAGATAAGGAAAGGAAGAAGTTTCTAGAAGGGGAATATTTTGGAATGTGAGGTGGCGTCAATATGGTTGTGATCCTACTGGCTTTTTTGATTTGGTAGGATCATCCTCATCCTTATAACCACTTCATCTTCTCCTATATAATAATAGATTTCTCATGGAAAAGGTTCAACAAGATTGAGCAAAGAATTGTTGAAAGAATAGGCTGAAGACTATGTGAAAAATCCCATTACAAATGATGCTTGAGGCCTCCATTTGTCCATCAAGCTTTTGTGGACCATCTTCATACAAATTCGGAGCAAGTGTATGTGTGTGTTGGAACAAAGGACCACCGAAAGGGAACTTGCGACATCAAGGCAATTTGGTTGTATCTTCCACTTTTACTTAATATGATACAATGACATGTTTCTTTCCCATAAAATCATTAGTGTTTTATTACATGACTCCTTGATCACATTTTTAGGTCTCCATTGAATCTACAATTGTTGCTTTCACTTTGGTTGGTTTGTGTCATTGCAGATCTGATCTCACAAGAGCACCGGAGCGAAGCAGGGACAACATAGATATAAGGAAGTGATATCTAAAGGTATGTCATCTATTCCTTCTTTGGTAGTAAATTCAATGGTAGAAACTTAGGGAAAGCGCCATGTCCTGTTTTGTTTTGTTCTAGATCCAGGTGGATCTAGGGAGATTAGTTTATGTCCACATTCACCGATTTATCCAATAACAAAATTGGAGACTCCACTGGGGATACGACTTGATTGTGGTTTTTTATTGGCCATTTGCTTTTAACCTATCCTTTTTATTTGAAATCGGTCTCTAAGTCTGTGGGAGATCCACTCAGGCTCTCTGGATTTGAAGGTCCACTTAGATCCTTTACCCTCTTCTCAAAATTTCTTGATTTACAGACACTTCCTCACTATACCCTATACATAGCCTGCAAAAACCTTCAATTTTCGTGCCCTAGCTATTTTCTTTAGTGCGGACTTTCTGCACCCTATCTGTTTCTAGCCTGCGGAAACTCTTGATTTCTGCACTATAATGTGCTATTAGGTTGCGGTGGCGCCTGTGAAATTTTTTGAGTTGGGTTTTTAGCTTCAGTTAATCCCACTTTTTCTTTGATCAGTTGGGAGGGACTTTTGATGTCAGCCCTTGACTGTTTTATGGAAGTTTAACTTGTTGTTGGGTGATTTCAGAGATTGAACACCTCTTTTTAGTTTATCCGGTCTTTTGTTTTTTATTTTTATCGACAAGGGTATAATCTCTGAGCTAGTATCTGAGTGCTTGTTTGATTAAAAGTCTTTGATTGGATTTGAAGTTTTGGATTGATTACATATTCTGGATTGCTTGATGATTTGGAAGTCATTTTTCATTTACATTTGAAGGAACACTTTCTTGTGATTTTTTACTTTTATCTCCATTGAAAGTTTGATTTGGGTGCTTGTTGAGTGTATAATTTTTCCTTGCATTACTTGTCCTTTCTTCGTTTTTCCCCTGATCTGGTTTTAGGAAGAAAGAATTTAAATTCACTTACTCTTTCAAGTAATCATATATAAGGAAATTTATTGCATCCAAAAGAAGAGAACATTGAGAAACTGCGTTGTCTTTTGGTTGTTTTCATTTGTGTCCATTTAAGAAAAAGAAAGTATATTTTGTAGCTTACATCATTCCGGAAATACCTTCTCCCTGTTGTAAATAGAGTTCATTGAACGAAAATTTGCATCATTCATTTGTATTTTCATATCATTGGGTCAAGGTCCTACACAACATTGGTTTCATTCCCATCTCCCTCTTGAGTAACAACAGCTCTTAAAAAACATTGCGAAATATAAAAAATCAATTAGTAACTTTTATTTTCTAGGGATCTTTTACACCAACATTAGCTAGGCTAGAGATTTGGAATAGGTTGTGAGACACACTCTCCAAAGTATAAAACACACAATAGCATCTTGTGATAGGGAGTGTTTAATTCCATTTGCAACATTTTGTCCTGGGAAGCCCTTCTCACACAAGGGTCAAACCGGAGGTCGCATTGAGATTGACAGAGTTACTCACCCTGCTTTGCCGATCCATGTGTAGAGATTGCGCGTATTATGTGGGTCCCTTAAAGGTATACCCACAATGATGAGTGGAAGCCTCTCAAGTTGATTTTGGGCTTGATACCATGCCTTTGCGCATGGATCAGACTGTCGACTGTTTCCCCATGCATCATTGTTGTTCTTGGTAGCCTTAGTTGCCTATCTTCTTAGGGTCTTACACTAGGTGACTGTGGAGGGGCAAGTATTCACAGTACCTGTAATTGATGTTGGCCAGACTCACTCGGGCTCCTTGGAGGGTATACCCATGATTATGTGTGGGAGCTTGCACCAAGGTATAAGTCCGTTAAGCAGCCACCCACTTTGTTCTAGCACCTTCTTGTCTCGGCTTCGCGACGTTGGATTTCATCACCAACTAGTGACTTCAGAATACGAAGGTTTTGTTTGCTTGGTCTGATTCCTGGATTTTATTAGCGAGTGTTGTTTGTTTTCATAGTTGGCCATAGATTTTTTCCATAAAATTTTTGGTTCAGCCAACATTGACCCTCCACTCCATTCACGTAGGATGCAAGGACTACCTCCAGAAGATCCGGAAGTTTCCTAACCCTTGCTTCCTAACCCACTGGAGGGCTCTCCTCAACAGAGTGAGGTCCAGGACAATATACCATCTAAAGTGGAAAGAACTGATTCTCTAGACAATTATCGAATTGTTTATGATTCTCTATACGTTTTCCGAATACCTCATGGATACGAGAGATGTATTCTTCGACTGAATTCTTCCAGAGAACTTGTTGTTGACACTTCTGGAATACCAACCGGACTTCTTATTGGCCCTGAAAATGACAATCCTTTTTGGACCACTGGCATATTTCTAACTCTGACTTCTGGGCGAAACCCTCCCAACTCAGAGGTAGGTGTTGATATACCTATCGTCTCTTAACCACCTGAGACATCTGTTACGTTTATAATACCTTTAGATCACTTTAATAGTACAACTTGCTATTTCTTCGTTGGTTCAGAGACACCGTCCACTGGTTCTATATCAACCATCCCTCTTCAGATGGGCCATTCTATAATGGTCCCAAACGCTACGAATATTCCCATTGGGAATACGGTGGTTACCCAAGCTCCCATCGGTACACCACTTTCGTCTAGACCTATCCCATCTCTTCCTCATGGGTACCATGCTTTAAATAATTCCATCCCCATTCCTACCCAAGTTCCGTCCGGAGTTCCTAGGATTTTCACCCCTCCTGGATGCAATGTTGCATACGGTTTCATTCCGATGCCTTCCCAGGTCCCTTCCGGAGGGTCTTATCTGCCGTTTATGGGAGGATTTGGCCCAAGTGGCTCCAATCCTATTGGAGGCTCTACTCCATCATTCACTTCTGGTTTTCGAATTCCTGTTGGAGGACAATATAACACTGGAGGGAAAACTCAATTTGGAGGTCACAGCCAAATTGGAACACAACCCCCGCTTGGAAGTCCTACCCCACCTTATGGACAGAACATTCCAGGGTTGTTAGCCTAGTTTTCAAATCTTCTTGTCCAGGGAAATCCACAATCGTTTGTGGGGAAACAACCTCAAGTTAGCTCTTTCATACCCCCTAGTTCGGGCCAGTCATATCTCAGTTCTTCCAATCCCATTTGGGGTTCGAACATTCAATCTAGTGTCCCTTTTCAAGGGAACATCCCTAATCAATACAACCCTATGGGCTACATGCCTCCACACTCATGTCTAAATATGTCAGGACCTTCACCTCACATGCAAACTGCTTACGGTCCTACTGGTATACCAACAGAACTTCCTCCCCAAAGTCACCAGTATCCTCATGTGAATAGAAAATTACCCTTTTTAGCCACTTTGGACCTTCCTGACTTGTCTAGAATCTTGAATGACCCCATCCTGCATTCTCCCCATTGGCCCATTATACCGGCCAAGCTACCATCTGAACATTCCAAAATTTGATGGTAAACCGGGAGAAGATCCAAACAACCATGTCATGACTTTTCACCTTTGGTGTTCGTCCAACTCTTTGATGGACGATTCCATTTGGTTACAACTCTTCCAACGAACTCTTATGGGTTCGGCTGCAAAGTAATATATAGAATTACCGCGAGGCTTCTTCACTGACTTTAATACTCTAGCCATGGATTTCCTCACCCACTACCAGTTGCCAATCCGTTATGAGACAGGAACTGAGATTTTAAGTTCCTTCAAGCAAAATAAGGCCACTCATATCTATGATCACATTCATGAGTGGAGACGAAGATGAGGTTTGATCAAACTCGATCTCCCCGATCAGTTATTGGCAGAATGGTTCACGAAATCCTTCATGAATAAAATCTCTTGTGACATTGCCATGGGTGGAGTTTTCACAGAAGAAGAAGTGATCAGTCGCGCTTATTCACAAACAGGTACTCTTTACGATTTTCTCCCTGATGCACCTCGTCCTTCTACCACCACTACCTCAACTACACCTGCTGCTTCTAATGCAGCTTATGGTGTGATTGGCACTTTCCATGCTCAACCTCAATCTGTACAAGACTCTCCCACCAATCCCAAGTCTACTTCTTCCAATGTTCAAAATGCTCCGTCTCCTACTCCTTCCATCGGAAAAACCTCTAAGGTGAACTCTGTTCAATCTACCTCTGCCGAGAAAAATAAATCTAAGAAAGGGAAGGGTAAGAATAAGGAGGATAAAAATAAACCGCAACCTGAGAAAGCCAAAACACAACCTGCTGACGATAAGGATAAGCGCAAACCCCGATACCCTTGCCTTATCTGTGGTTATGATCACTACACGAAAAGATTATCCATGACGGTCCGAGGTTACTAAGTTCCTTCAAGGGATCGCGAAACCTCCCACACCTGTCGTTTTGTCCCAAACTTTCCCTTCCCAACAACAGGCCCAATTGGTCATTCACGACCAACCCTCTCCCTCCACTACTTCATATGTACTTATGTGCACAAGTGATTCTAAAAAGAATGACATTACACTTACCACTCGGGCCAAAGATTACTCTTCCTCAAAGGATAAAGTTGATGATTTACCACCTCCGTTGGTTCAACAATCTCCCTCAAATTCACCTCCCAACGGTCCTTTTCATCTCAAACGACCAAGTCTTGATATAATTCTTCGCCCTCCCCCAAAGGGTGTTATTCGAATGTCTTCCTTCAACCCTCATGCACATGCTACTCAGAACTACAGTATTGTAGAAGATATGGTGCAAGCACCTTCCGTGATGTCATCTCTTGAAGTCCTTCAAAGTTGTCCTAATCAACAGAAGGCACTGTTAAAATCTATTGGTGGAATTGACCCTACGAATATGAATTTGATAATTTTTTACTTGGAGGATCACATTCCAAGGCTACCCCCTCAACTCGCATTTCAGATACAAGTTGTTGTCATAGACAAGAACATTTGTAGAACCGTTATTGACGAGGGTGCCTCGACATGCATAATGTTTGTTACTTGTTGGAAATCCATTAGCACTCCTCTTTTAATTGAATCACACAATATGCTCAAAGCCTTCAATGGCTCTGGCTTTAAACCCTACAATGTCCTCCCTTCGTTGCCTATTACGTTAGAAGGCAAATCGGTCAATGTTGAAGTTGAGGTCTTTGATGCAACTCTTGATTACAACCTCTTGCTTGGCCGTAGCTAGATTGATTCCATGTGTGCAGTTGTATCTACTCTTTTCTGTGTCATGCGTTTTCCACACCAGGGAAAAGTTGTTACAGTAGAAAAAATGGCCTTTTTTAAATCTGATGCTCGTACTAACAACGTACCCTTCATTTCAAAGACACCCCCAGGGTATGATAATGTCGGTGTGGGTCTACTAAAAGATTCAACTCTGATGGGTACTTTCCCAATCCCACCACCCGATGTTCCACCTCCTTTGGTTGCCTCGATCAAAATGATTTCTGCCTCTATTCATGAAACCCCCGCATCTTCTGACCCGTGGATAGTACCCGCACCTGGTGATTATCTTCACTATGGTGACCAGATGCCTTTAAGTCCGGTTGAATCCGCTTATCAAGCCATTCAATCGACAAACCCTTCCACTACCTCTCTTAGTGATTCATCTCCTGATCCATTCCATGTTATTTTTCCCATGGACAATATGATCATGTCGGTTATGTCCATGGAAGACACCCCATGAGATGATGGGCATCATCATTCCATCCTCTTCCTGGAACAACACACCTTAGAGATTTACCAACAGATATCGACTCTGTCGACCATTGTTGTCGTCTCTTATGTTCCCGAGTCTACACACGATGTGTTATATGAAGGGAACTTGAGTAACATTTCACTCACCATCCCCCTCGACATATCCGTTAAACTTGGAGTTATCAAAAATGTTCACATCGGAGCTTCGTGTTCCATCGATGAGGTTGTCACATATAAGTCCCTTTTTCAGGAGTTTCGTGACATCTTCGCATGGAGCTATGAAGAGATTTCGGGTATTGACCCCGATATTGTTGTACACGAAATTAAGACGTCCTTGGGCGCTAAACCCATCCGACAGAGACTCCGCCCGATCCACCCTCGTAAAGCATCCGCTATCAAGATTGAGGTTGAAAAACTTCTTAAAGATGTCTTTATTTATCTCGTGGCTTTAACTGATTGGGTATCCAATCTAGTTTTGGTTAACAAGAAACAAGGTACGATCTATGTCTACATTGATTATAGGGATATTAACAAAGCTTGTCCTAAGGACAACTTTCCCACCCCCTTCGTTGACCAAATCGTCGACGATTGCACTGGGAGTGAAATATTATCTTTGATGGATGGTTTCTCCAGATATATTCAAATTAACATCTTGCCCGCGGATCAACACAAAACCGCTTTTATTTGTCCTTTGGGCACCTTTGCCTACCAGAATCTACCCTTCAGTTTAAAGAATGCCGATGTGAATTTTCAATGTGCCATTTCTTATGCTTTTCATGATATCAAGCACATTGTACAGCCATACCTAGATGACCTACCGGCACATTCCATGCATCGTAGTGACCATCCGACACACCCCCGAGCCATTTTCCTTCGTTGTCGGTTCTATCGTATACGCTTAAACCCACACAAATGTGTCTTCTGTGTGGAGTTTGGCCGACTTCTGGGCTTTGTTGTTTCACGTCAACAGATCAGGGTAGATCCTTTGAAGGTTGAGGCGATCCTCAATCTCCCTCCTCCTTCTTCACTTCGCCAGCTGCAACGTTTGCAAGGGAAGGCAAACTTTTTATGTTTTTTATCCCAAACTACGCTGAGTTAACACTCGGATTTACTCGACTGTTGAAGAAAGGTTCTAAGTTTGTATGGGATACCACTACCAACAAAGCCTTTGAAGCTTTGAAACTGATTTTAACCCGTACCCCACTACTTTTCCCACCCAATTATAGTCGAGATTATTTCCTTTATCTCGCCGCTTCGGACTCTACCATTGCCATGGTTCTAGTCCAAGAAGACGATTTACACGATGAACGTGTCATATATTATTTGAGTCGGACTCTCACCACTACCGAAGCCAAATATTTACATGTTGAAAAATTGGCCTTGGCAGTTGTTCAAGCTGTCCAACGTTTCCATCACTATATCCTATTACACAAGACCACTGTAATTTCCAATTGCAACCCTATGCAACACATTCTTACACGCCAATTGCTAGGGGGAAAATACTCCAAATGGATAGTGATTCTCCAAGAGTTTGACTTAGAGTTTGAACGCACTAAGTCTAAGAAATCCTTGGTGTTTTCCAAACTGATATGTGACTTTCCTGCACTGAGACAAAAAATGTAGCAGAGGATTCTTTACCCGACGAATCCCTTTTTTTTATCAGTTCCGATGACCTTTGGTATGGGGATATCATTATTTATCTCCAGAATTAGACTTTCCGACCCAATTTTTCTAGCACTGACCATCGTCGTATACGTTACAAAGCTCGTCAGTATATTATCCTCGACAACACTCTTTATCGTCGTGGGGTTGACTCCATTTTTCAACGATGTCTCACCTATGATGAGGCTAAGAAAGATTTGAATGATTGCCATTCTGGAGCATGTGGTGGTCATATGTCTGGGTATGCTACTGCCCAAAAGATCTTACGAGCAGGGTATTTTTGGCCTTCTTTATTTAAAGACTGCATTATTTTCGTCCAAAAATGCCATGCTTGTCAAACATACAACAACAAAATAAGATCGCATCTTGCTCCTTTACACCCTTCGTTTTCGTTGGACCTTTAACGAAATGGGGCATTGATTTCATGACTTATAACCCTCACTCGGTTGGGGGGCATGGATACATCATCGTAGCCATGGATTATTTCATGAAATGAGCCGAGGCGATGCCTATATTCGACAATACCGGAAAAACTACAGCCCTATTCATATTCAATCATATCATCACACGATTCGGAATCCCGCAAGCTATCGTCACCGATCATGGTAGCCATTTTTGAAATTTCATGATGTCCGAGCTTACAGAAAAGTTGGGTCTTCGACATGAAAACTCAACCCCCTACTATCCACGGGCCAATGGCCAAGTTGAAGCGATAAAAAAAGTTCTCATCACTATGCTTCGACGGATAATAGGAATTCACAAGACAATTTGGCACACAATGTTGTTCTCAGCATTGTGGGCATATCAGAGATCCGTGAAGTCCACTACTGGATTTACGCCTTTTCAGCTGGTTTATAGTATCGAAGTTGTTATGCCAATTGAATGTGAGATAACATCATTGAAGCTAGCCATTGAAATTCTCCCCAAAACCTCTACCGAAGAAGAGCATCTATTGTATCTAATGCGATTAGACGAAACCCGTCGTGATGCCACCCTAGTAATTGAAACCCAGAAGAAATGCGTAAAATCCCAATACAAAAAGCATGTTAAACCATGTGTTTTCTCTGAAGGTAATCTAGTTCCTCTCTATGAACAAGATCGTGATTTACTAGGGGCTAGAAAATTTGAGGCTATGTAGCACGGCCCTTATATCGTCAAACGAGTGTTAGACAAGGGAGCTTACGAGTTAGTAGATTATGATGGAATTCCTTTGAGTGAACTCAGAAATGGGCTTTACTTGAAGAAGTATTATTCTTAGACTATATTTACATGAGTTCTTGTATTTTTACTATATCATACTTTTGTGTGCTTTTCGTTATTTGGTTTAAACCCCCAACTGCTTACCTTGCATTGTGCTTGGTTTCCAGATGTCGGTGTCTTCACTACCCTATATTGGCTTCGCCGATGGTGCTAGTCGTAGTACTCGGAACCTAGCTTCTGTTGCTTGGGCAATCTACGCACCCACGAATGAACTTATCAGTTTGCAAGGTGTTTACCTCGGTCGTGCAACCAATAATATCACGGAATATAATGCAGTCATCGAATTATTGACCAATGCTATTTCACTTGGGATTCGACAACTGGTTGTACTACTTGATTCACAGCTAGTAGTGCTACAGTTAAGTAACATCTATGCTATCCGAAGTTCTACATTTTTACGGGTATATTTGTGAATTTGCCTCTTGGAGCGTTATATTGATTATATTGAGTATCAACACATTCCTAGATGTCTAAATACATTAACCGATGCATTAGATAATTATGTGTTAGAAAGACATTTGAGACATTTATAAATCCAATCACACATCACATGTTGTATATAAAGCAAAGTAAGTCGGTAGAAGCCTCATGTATATATATAACGATAAAATGTTTTACAAAAAAGTGTTTTCCGTCCAAAAGACCAAAATATCGAAATATGAAGCCTACGACTTCTATAAAATAACATCATGGATGATTCTCACGGTAGCATACTATTGCCCGTGCTACTCTGTGAAGTAATTGACTGAGTGAACCAGACATGCCTACAGTGTGGCACTGATAATGCCTCATAATCTCATTGATCAAGATATCCAGGATGTCTACTGTCAAACCCTCTAGATTATTCTCGACCACTTCATAATCGTTAGCATCCCATCCTTCTACTACCGCTGCTTCCTCTCGCCTCTGAATGGGGGAAGTTATCAAAGGTCAATGTGGCCCTACATCTGCATGGTCACAATTTTTTATTAGTCGTCAGATAGAGAGCATAAAAAACATCTTATATTCTAAAAAATTCACAAAAACACCATAAAAACAAAATGTTTTTCTTACCTAGGTCCCCCCACTGAAAACCCTCAGGTAGAACTAAATCGGGGTCGCCTCGAAAGTCCAAGCCGACATAGGCATAATCACTATCATCAGTATTTGCGGCCTCATCCAGTCAAAGAATGCATCATTGTATTTAATAATGGGGCCCGCCACATGCCGGGCCATAAGATCACACCACCGCTTCATTCGCGGATCTCGTGGCGCTGGTGTACCCCACTCTACCTGTAGGCGTAAATGAGGGACTCTTTCTAGAAAGGAAGACACCAAAATGGATCCATACCCGAATTTATTCAGGTCCCTGTTCTTGCTCTTGGTTAACTGTGTCTTTATACTATGAAGAAGACCATCACACTAGTTGAACACACGAGGTTCTGTGCATTCCACGACATACTGAAAATAACTTTGGAGGGCCATGTGCGGAGATGCACTTCCCATCATCTTTGCAATGGTAAAAAAAATGGTCCAGAGAGTTAAATCTCAAACACCTCTAATGGTTACCTTACCTTTGCACCTCTCGGCCTCAGGTTCACAGTACCGACAGATGTATTCGCTCATCGAAAAACCACCACCTCGACCTCCTGTTAAGGTCACATGTGCTACACGACGGGATAACCCCGTCAAGAAGTAAATATCTTCGATGTCCAAGGAAATAACATGGAAATCTACATGAAACACATGATGGTCTATGTCCCACATGTGGACCGGGTATTCTAATAGCCTCAGTTGGGCTCTCTTGCCCTGATTTTAAATTTTTTTAACAATCTGCACTGTCGAAGGGCATTGACGGTGTCAGGATCATTCAAGGCCATGAATTCATCATCCTCGTGTTCCCATTCTCTCCATTCCAACATTTTGGAAATCAAATACCTGGATGAAGATGAGGAAAATAAGTTAGCATCTTCAAAACATTGATTTTGAAATTCTTTTTGGGCAAACACATGTGTAATTTTTTGGGTTTTTCGGTCGCCGCAAACGAACTTTTATTATAGTGTGGGGTTTTCGCAAGTGATCCATAGGGAACCTATGGAAATCATCAATTTCTGCAGGTCCATTTCCGCAGGTCCCGATATTAGCCACCCGCGGCAACCTCAACGCAAGCCTACTGGCCCAAAAACTCATCCAAAATTTACCTTTTAACCAAAATAAATGAATTTTAATCCATTGAAAAAGAAGAGGATGGAGAGCTTACCGTGTTGACGGAGACTGTTTGCTGAATGGTAACCCATGCTTCTGGCAATCGACAGCCGAAATATGAGGTAAAAACAGGTTTTCTAGACAAGTTTTGAATGAAATGCAAATGAAATAGCAATAAGAGGTTTTACTCCTATTTATTCAATTTTTTGCTTTTTTCTAATAATATTTTATATTATTTTAATGTGTTTTATCATAACCTAAAAGTCTAATGGTCCCATGAGTCTTTTGTTTTTCACAGGTGGAAATACTAAAGTCCTGAACAATGCAGTATGGATGTCTTTTTGATTCGCTTTTCTGTTTGTTACATATACCAACACTTTTTAGGGTGTTTCAAAAATACCTCGAGCCTAGTCTTTGTTCATTCTCGTGCTCGAAAATCGATGAGAACGTAACTGAGTATACTTTTGTCATTTTTTCATACTCGTCATGTAAACACAAAAAGCGAAACCCATGGAGTATCCTTTAAGCTCTTTTCACACTCCATAAAAATGAAAAGATTGTTGAGCGACCTTGTTCTTTTCACGCTCGTAAAAGTGTTTGAAGAAAACATTCGATGGGTGATAGTTTAGCACTTTTTCGGTCTCGTCGAATTACTTTACAAAAAATGAACTGAGAGAGTTCTCTTTAATGTGTTTTTCAGACTCTATAAACATGAAAAACTCTCGAGTTTTCTATCTTTGGACTCATTAAACAAACATCAAAAGACCCACCTGGGACTGAACCACTCCTTCTTAGGGTTCATTAAAAATACTCCGAGAGACTCGTCTAAAGGATGAGCTTACATCAACAAGCATATGTTATCCTACTCATTCTTGTGTAAAAATAAAGAGGTACTCACCATAAATGGTGGAGGAAAATTTGGGAAAGAAATATGTCTCTGTAACCGTATTAGTGGCAGTACTAGTCGCTCTTAAACATGACACCCCCCTTCATCTTTTTGAATCTGGGTTGGGAAATCCATTTGCCTCTCGTCTAACTTTCTGCCAGTTCATATCTTGGGTCGTCGTTGAGTTAATGTTGTCAAGGCTCTTTTCATGTCATTCATATGTTCAAGAGAAGTCCAAACAAATCCTCTATCGAGTCGTCCATATGCAATTGTTAATTCCTACCATGTCGGCCTTCCCTGTGTCAGTTTCAAATCATTTTCATACTTTGATCTACCCTAAATCTGTTACTTATTTCATGTCACTGATGGGGGATACATCAAGGCCCTCCTATGACGAGTCTTTTCCTATCGACTTCAACTCATCATCCAGGAACAAGACTTAGGAATCATTTAGTACCTTAGAGCCTGCATGCCTCAATGGCAGGTTTCTTCATTTTCGACAGTGGATTCACATCATTGGTCCCTGATCAGGAGATTCCATCGAATGTTTGACTTCAGCTCATTTATTCACATTTGTTGGATTGTACTAAGGTACCTTGGGAGTCATTGACATCAATAGTGATTTCCCTCACACTTGTTAACAGTTTTCATCAATGACTAGTAATCAAGTGGTTTCTACCATGTTTAACTTCAGCACCTATAATCGCATGGTTCGATTCGTACTTGCAGATGATGGGATTGAAGACCCTGGATCTCATCATTTTGGTCTAGGTTACGATGGAGTATTTTTTATTTGCATTTGACAGACAAATCCACTTTGTATGTCTCGTGGTTGTGTCTGAACTTAATCTTTCTAATACATGGATCCACAGTGTATTTCTGGCGGCTATGTAGAGTCTTGATGACATGGATCCACGGTGTATGATTGGTGACCATGACTTACATTTATGATTTAAATAATTTGTAGTCTGAGCATGGGAATGCCTACCTCAAAAGTGGTATAATTTTATGTAGATGATTGATTGTTTGCAGGTTCTCGATTGGTGCATTCCTTGTTCCCGACACACACATGCATTTTACAAAGTATTTCGGCTATCACGAGTTCCAGCCTCATACTTTGGGGGGAATTATGTTACACATTATTTTAGTCAATCTGATGATGACCCTACAGGCATGTGTTCAGGCTCTCAAAACAATATTTTACATGGGAAAAATGACTGCGTTCTTCCCCTACAAAGCATATTTTTAGAATGACGCCGCAGGCAGACAGTGGTACACAGTGTGGAAATCCTTGATTTCTACAGGCTACTCTATTCCTAGCTCACGGGATTTTCGCATGCTACTATATAGGCAGGGTGTGGCGACGTTTGAAGATAAGGAAAGGAAGAAGTTTCACAAAGTTTCTAGAAGGGGAACCTTCTGGAATGTGAGGTGGCGTCTGTATGGTTGTGATCCTACTGGCTTCTCTGATTTGGTGGGATCATCCTCATCCTTGTAACCACTTCATCTTCTCATATATAATAATGGATTTCTCATGGAAAAGGTTAAGCAAGATTGAGCAAAGAATTGCTGAAAGAATAGGTTGAAGACTGTGTGAAGGATCCCATTACAACTGATGCTTGAGGCCTCCATTTTTCCATCAAGATTTTGTGGACCATCTTCATACAAATTCAGAGCAAGTGTATGTGTGTGTTGGAACAAAGGACCATCGAAAGGGAACTTGCAACATCAAGGAAATTTGGTTGTATCTTCTACTTTTACTTAATATGATACGGTGACATGTTTCTTTCCCATAATATCATTAGTGTTTTATTACATGACTCCTTGATCACATGTTTAGGTCTCCATTGAATCTGAAATTGTTGCTTTCACTTTGGTTGGTTTGTGTCATTGCAGATCTGATCTCACAAGAGCACCGGAGCGAAGTAGGGACAACAGAGATATAAGGAAGCGATATCTAAAGGTATGTCATCTATTCCTTCTTTGGTAGTAAATTAAATGGTAGAAACTTAGGGAAAGCGTCATGTCTTTTCTTGTTTTGTTCTAGATCCAGGTGGATCTAGGGAGATTATTTTATGTCCACATTCACTGATTTATCCAATAACAGTCTATCCAAATCTAAAGGAAATATTTTCATCATGGTAGTAGTGGATCGACTAAAAAAGTATGCCCATTTTTTCTCTCTTTCACACCCCTTTTAAAGAAAGTATAGTAGCCACAACATTCATGGAAACAATTCAAAATCTACATGGAGTCCCCAATATTATTGTAAGTAACAAAGATCCAATTTTCACTAGAAATTTTTGGACTAAATTATTTTCTTGTTTGGGTACTCAATTGGATCACAACTCATCCTACCATCCTCAATCCGATGGGAAAACTAAGATTGTGAATAAATTTCTAGAAGGATATCTTCATTGTTTTGCATCTGATAAATAAACACAATGGGTCAAGTGGTTTCCCTTGGCATAATGGTGGTGAAACATATCATTCCATACTTCATAAAAAATGTCCCCATTTCTGAAAATTTATAGATAGCATCCTCCATCCATCAAATCACCCTTGAAAGGGACTATAAAGGCTCAAGAAGTGGAGGACCACATAGGGAAACAACAATGGGTTCTCAAACTATTGAGGACAAATTTGTTATGGCACAAAATAGGATGAAACAATAAGCATATCAACATTACAGTGAAAGGGAATTTGAAGTGGGGGATTTGGTATTTTTTAGGCTACAACCATATGAACATATGTCCCTCAAGAAAAAAAAGAAGGACAATAAATTATCACCCAAATATTATGGCCTCGTTGGGCTAGGCATCAACACCTTCCCTTTTTCTTGTATGCTTGCGTGTAAAGCCTTTTGATCACCAAGAAAATGGGACCCCTCCTTTTTAACTTGAGAAATATCTTGACTTGCTGAGAATAACTACCTCGACTTCTTGATCTTTGTTAAATATCTTCCCATTCCCCTTCGATAAAATTTCTTTATCTCGCAAAAAAAAAAACCTTTTTGCATGAGAAAAACCATATCGAAAAAACCCTAGCAGCCAAATCTTCCCCCCTCTTCGGTATCACCCCGTAAATTTAATGTTCGACTAGTCCTAGCAGAAGGTTTTGAACCTCTTGGGTGTTATCTTATCCTAAACCATCCTTACTGTGATATCCAATACTTATCAAAATTTGAGTTCATAAATTTATCGGTGGAGTTCCTACCAACCCCACCGACTCTCTCCTTTCCATACCGGCAAAGTTAGTTCCAACATCATCGGTTCCCATTGAAACATTTCGGCGATAGTGTTAAGATAGATGTCGACTCTATTATCCTGGTTCAAAAAATCGTCGCCAGTCATCACACTTTCCCGTCAGCAAATTTATTAACAACCTCGTTGGTGCTACATATCCATTTCAATGAACTTATTAACAACCTCACTGATACCTATTCCTAATACCATCATATTTCACCACAATTGCTTCAATGCCATTCCATAATTTCGATGTAGTTTCTCGTAACTTCACTGATACCATGTCTAGCCATTCTGAAATACTTAGTACCAACCTCATCAGTACTACTTAGCCTACTGGAGGATTTCCCATCAACTTCTCTGACCTTAATTTTGTTCACTGGCCGAGTTAACAACAACTTCGTTGAATCCACCTGGAATTTTCCCAAGCTAATTCAAACTTCCTCAAACTCTCACCATGTATCGAATCATCCTATCCTCTTCAAACGATGACTTCTCCTCTGGAATTGAATCGAGTAATTCCTTAGGTACCAACATATTATTGCATAGACAAATGTATCTATATTCTCTCGATATTGCTCAAAAGGGCTTAATAATTTACATGATTGTCAGAATTAACGTGTTATGTGTTACTATCATGTTATATTTTGTTACTGATACACTAACTATGAATCTGTTGCCAAAGATTCAGACATGTTACCCCACAAGAAACCTGCAAGCAATGTACGCGCGACAGAATCTTCCAGAAATGGAAGCTGACAGGAAGAAGAACCTCATGCCCCAGGGGTTGTCTGGAATATACTACAAGACTCTTAGAGAAAGGGGGAACTTCACTCAAATGAAGTGAAGTTTTCCAGATGTTCAAGAAGTAGAACTTCCCTATGGAGGTTGAAGATCGGGATGAGCTCAACGTCTTCAGAAATATTTGGAGGTCAGGATTGTATAGAGTGACGGCTCAAGCAACAATTTTCCATTATGTAGATGCGATATTATGGATCCTCAATCACGTAGACCTTGAAACCCAACATACAATCAATGCTAAGGGGTAACCCATAGCGTCATTATAAGAAACTGACATAGCCAAGTATTACAATTTGCAAAAAGGAACCTCGTCACTGGATGATGAACTAATCAACAAGTTCCCACACAAGGCGAAGGATTTATTAAAAATCTGGTACATTATAAATAAAACTTTCAAACTTGGATTGTCTATTGAATATCCCACTACTTCTCAGGCTTTCACATGTCTTCTTATTTGTTGTATATTATGTGTGTGTGCCATCAATATCACAATATGGGTTGGGCCTCGAAGCCAACCAACCCTTCTATGCATATCTACCGCAAGGTTCTCTTGGAGAAAAAATAAAATATGGAGCATCATAGGATCTGTGATTATTTCTTGGTTCCATTCTACAAGCTCATATTCAACTCGCTCGCCCCTTTTATGACATAAAAATCTCTAGCAATAGTCCAAAATATTGGGTATTGGTACTTCATTGAGCATGGAACTTACATAAGAGTATACAAACCTACCAAAGCTCCTCATCTACTTGCTAGGTTCATACCAAACAGATTAGTGCTTCGACAGATCACATATGAAACTATGATCCATGGAGACGGGGAAACATTATATCGTGATAAGAAAGCCATCTACTCCCCACTACCACTATGGGTTGGATCATATTCATTTGGGTGCATTAAACAAGCCCAAGTTGAAGTAGACATGTAGCTATCTTTCCACTTCGGAGAAGAAATTTTCCGAAGACACAACCCAAAGAACATAGTCAAGGAAAATTGCAGCAAATACAAGCACACGTGGGAATACACTTTAGCGACATGGAAAGAAGAAGAAATCCATTGTGGTGCCCGAACATATGAAGAAGTAATTTCCAAGAGGCAGGGAAAACCTATAGGAAGGATCGTTGATGAAGATAAATCTCATGAAGATGTGGGGAAAACATATGAGGAAGAGACAACAACTAAAGCAATAACCACTACAACAACTACCAATTTTGGATCAACAGAGGAGGAATAACCAACAGTTGACAAGAAAATAAGAAAAAAATAAAAGGTCTAGAAGAAGAAAGAGGACGTTGTTGAGAAGAAAAGAAAAACATAAGAATCTAAAGCCAAAGTAGAGGTTGATGCAATGGTATTGGTGGAAGAAAAATAGAAGGAATCGGCCAAGAAAGCAGCATCAGTCGAAGTAGAAGAAAAATTATCTGCTAAGGAAACCGTTGAAGCAATAGCAGCAGAACAAAGAGAAACAGATGAAGCTGCAACTAAGGAAACCAAAGAAGAGCAACAAAAAGGGATGAAGAGGCTCTAAACAATTATGCCTCACCTATGGACACTAACATCATGGAAACATCAATAGAAGTTCCCAACGGTCATTTTCAATTTAGTGAAAGGGAGTTAGGGATTTGCACACCTTACAAGCCCAACAAAGTGGCGAACTTGAAGAAGTTCAAATTTGACAAAGGCAGTGGTAAAATTGTGCAACAATAGATCAGGAAGGTTCCAGTCACCAGAGGAAATCAGTTATCAGTCCTCACAGAGTCTAGAATGGTAGAAGATGTTAGCCAAGACCCACTTTCCATAGCATATGTCAGCACTTCCTTCACCACATCAACAAAGCATAACCTCAAGAATTTGTTCTACCAAAATGCAGAAACAAATGTCAGGATTAGCGAACTTGAAGAAACAATCAGGCATGGAAAGAAAGATGAGGGCAGTATAAGAGAATTCAAGCCATGCGATGAAAATCTAAGGGCATAGCTCGAGTAGGATATTACAGAGATGTATGCCCATATTCACGTCTTCCAACAGTTGGCAGCCGACATAATGGACCAACATAGTTGCGTGCAAAATAAAAATATCCATTTTGTCTCCATCAGAGAAGGTTTGAATGATATGAAAAGGTGAATCGCCAAAAATATGGATGCTCCTTTTGAACTTCCCTGCCCCTTAGAAGAAAAAATAAGAATCGACTATGCTTCCTTTGATTGATGCCAGCAAGTGGGGAAGAGAGCAGAAAAGGAAATGAAAAGATCACTTGCAATCTACGTGTAACTCCAAAAATCCATACAATAAGGGTCACCTCCCTCCCATAAGGGTCACCTCCCTCCCATCGAGGATCTTGGGAAAACCTTTGCAATGGAACAAATCCTCGAACAAATCCAACATAATATAAATCAAAGATGGGAGAGAGTTGAAGTAGCTACGAAGGTCACAATTTAAGCAATGGAAGAACGCCTCATGCAAATTACCAAGGTTCAAACAATGATCTAGGCATTCATGGCCATTCTAACGAGAGACGTGAAGACCCTCACCCACAACTCAACTTCCCACAAAACCTCCCTGGAGGAACTTTTGTACTGCAGGATCATATCACTTGACGGTTAGTACGAAGTATGGGAAGCCTACATTATGGACAAGGACACATGAATAAGACGAAATAGTCACTAGTACATATTGTAAAAGTTCTGACGTTCTATTTGCGGCGTTATGGATAAAATTGGCCATACTGTTGAAAAATAGAGGAATTTTTTTTCCATATTGTCTGATAACGTCGCTATTGCCATGTTGACATCTCTCTTGCCACATTTGACACATAGTTATCTCTCTTGCCACGTTTGTGACATAGTCGTCTCTCTTGCCACGTTTGTGAAGATAGTTGTTGCAATTGCGACGTTGTGTAAACTAGGTTTTCCCCCTCCAACAGTCACCTAGTATTTTGACCAAGTCAACTTTGATTTGGTCAATGATCATTGGAATTGTGACGTTATAAAATCTATAAATATGTTGCATTTTACGGATGTTTGCACAAGTTTTCTATAATAACAAAACTTCAAAAAGGGTTTGCGGGTCTTCTCGGCTAGAGTACAACTATTAAAAGACATTGTACCAGGGCTCTTCTCGTTTCGTTTTAATTTTCTGATCGTTCGAATTTTAAAGGAAACAACTATTAAAAGACATTGTACTAGGGATAGAGTACATGATGGGAAACGATGACCCGTGAATGGGGCCAACACTGATTTTTTTTCAAAATGTTTATGTATGACATCATACATCCTTGAGTCTTGAAACCCTCCCATACCGTCAAGGCATGTGTCTAGTCTAACCATGTCAAATTTCAATGCATACAAGCACATATTGAAGAAATTTCAACGTTGGCCCCATTCACTTCTCACTATGCGGGGTCGGTGCATGACATTTTTGGTGGTTGAATTGGAAGTTCCATGACATTTCAAGAGAGATCCAACAAAGATTCTACAAATGGAAGCAATGACATTTGACAATGAGACGCCCATTATGAACTTTGTTGCAAACATGGATGATCTCAAATATTATGTGGTCGGGACATCATACATCCTTGAGTCTTGAAACCCTCCCATATCGTCAAGGCATGCATCTAGTCTAACCATGTCAATTTTCGATGCATATAGGCACATATTGAAGAAATTTCAACGTTGGCCCCATTCACTAGTTCTCACTATGCGGGGTCGGTGCATAACATTTTTGGTGGTTGAATTGGAAGTTCCATGACATTTCAAGAGAGTTCCAACAAAGATTCTACGGATGGAAACAACGACATTTGACAAATATGNTAGACGATCTCAAAGATTATGTGGTCGAGACATCAAACATCCTTGAGTCTTGAAACCCTCCCATACCGTCAAGGCATGTGTCTAGTCTAACCATGTCAAATTTCGATGCATACATGCACAAATTGAAGAAATTTCAACGTTGGCCCCATTCACTAGTGCTCACTATGTGGGGTCAGTGCATGACATTTTTGGTGGTTGAATTGGAAGTTCCATGACATTTCAAGAGAGTTCCAACAAAGATTCCACGGATGGAAACAATGAAATTTGAAAAATATGAGACGCCCCACTATGAACATTGTTACAAACATGGACGATCTAAAAAATTATGTGGACGAGACATCAGTCATATTCCTTGAGTCTTGAAACCCTAGTCCCATATCGTCAAGGCATGTTTCTAGTCTAACCATGACAAATTTTGACGCATACATGCACAGTTTGAAGAAACTTCAACGTTGGCCCCATTCACTACTCACTATGCGGGGTCGGTGGAAGAAATTTCACTATGCTCATTCACCTTCAAGGAAGACCCCATTCACTATGAGACATCCATTATATTGAATGTTGATGCAAACATGAATGATATCAAATATTATGTGGGGACATCAAACATCCTTAAGTATCGAAACCCTCCCATACCTTCAAGGAAACTATCTAGTTTAACCATGTCAAATTTGGATGCATACAGGCACAAATTGAAAAAATTTCAACATTGGCCCCATTCACTGCTCATTGTTCGGGGTCAGTCGAAGAAATTTGTGATGGGTGTATTTGAAGTTCCATGACAAATTTCAAGATAGTTCTGACAACGATTCTATAGAAGGGAATGACGAATGATGACAATGAGAGGTGCAGCATGATGAACGTTGATGAAAATGTGGATGATCTCAAAGATTATGTGGGGACATCATACATCCTTGAGTATTGAAACCCTCCCATACCGTCAAGCCATGTGTCTATTCTAACCATGTTGAATTTCGATGCATACATGCACAGTTTGAAGAAATTTCAACGTTGTCCCCATTCACTACTCACTATGCAGGGTCGGTGCAAGATGACATTTGTGGTGGGTGAATGACAGTAGTAATAAAAATGATGAGTTGATGACATCATCCTTTGAAGAATATGTGAGTGAAGATGATGAGCTGATGACATCGTTCTCACCAACATATGTCCACTTAGTCGCAATGACACATCTTTGATATCATCCAACATTAAAGAAATCCCCACATCAACAGGGAGTTTAAACATTTTCAATAAGTGTGAGTCATTCATGCATTCTCCTACCTCATGGAAATTCTCTTGTGATCACTCTCACCATTGTTCACATAACCCCCACACTATATTCCCCTTAGTTACTCAATAATCCAAATTTAGAAATGACCAAAACTAATGCAACAATGACGGAATAACAAACCTTTGAAGAGAGATAGATGGTTGTAGATAAGCATAGAGGTAAGGAAAATTAGAAAACCTTTAACCCCATGCCCATGAAATAGTCGCTTATTAATTATTTAAGAGCTAAGGCAATACTCCACTAGGTTTCCCATAAGCAATCAATGGTCAGTGCAAGATGACATTGGTGGGTGAATTGAAGCTTCTGTGACATCAACTCGACTTGGTAATTCAATAATAAAACCATCCTTAAGTATTATGCGGTGACATAAAACATCCTTAAGTATCGAAACCCTCCCATACATTAACCCCATGCCTTTAGAAAAATTAGAAAACCTTTAACTAAGTATCTAGTCAGTGATAGTTGGAAGAAATTAGAGTGGCGTTGTGATGATCCAACTCAATACAAAAGTGTACCTAATTACAGCTTGAAAGAATGTTGCCACCAAACTACTCATCCACAAGAGAAAACTGTTGTTGAATTTCTCATCCAATGGAGGAGGGCAAGAAGAAATATCCTTGTGATATTGTGCACCCACTGGAAGAGTAGTACCATGACATATCAAAGATGATCCTCATTATGCCCATTATGAACGTTGTTGCAAACATGGACGATCTCAAAGATTATGTGGTTGGGACATCATACATCCTTGAGTCTTGAAACCCTCCCATACCATCAAGGCATGTGTCTAGTCTAACTAAACTTTATCTCCATCCTGGCTGTCACCAAATTCGTATGAAGGAAGTTGATATTCCTAAAATTTATTTTTTCACTCATGAATGCCATTCTGAGTTCTTGGTGATTCCCTTTGTCCTTTGCAATGCACCGTCCACCTTACAAAGTCTCGTGAACCACATCTTTAAACCCTTTGTACATCATTTTGTCCTTGTCTTTTTTGATGACATCGTAATCTACAATAAAACTTGGTAATCCCATGTTACCCATGTGGATTAGGTCTTACAACTACTTTATCATCATCAATTATTTCTCAAAACGTCCAAATGTACCTTTGGTGAATTAGAAGTGGAATATTTGGGCCATATTGTTAGTAAGGATGGTGTATGAGTGAACCCAAAAAAATATTGAAGTAATGAAGAATTGGGCACATCTTAAGATTCTTAAATGTTTACGAGGTTTCCTTGGTCTAATAGGGTATTATAGAAATTTTGTCAAGAACTATGGAAAAATTGTTGTTCCACTCACTTCCTTACTTAATAAAAATGTTTTCGGTTGGATTGAAGCAGTAGATCAAGCCTTAGTTGTGTTAAATATTTAAATTAATATTTTTGGAGTAAGTGGTTCATTCGTCATCAAAGAAAATGGTAGATTCATAAAATATAATGATGAAAATTAAAAGATGATATATTTAAATAATGTGAATAATAGGTGGAAGGTTTCAAACTATGAAACAATGAGTTTAAAGATCCATCATACTAAACCAATCCAAGTAGAACATGTTAGATTTAATATTTTGCTCAATGCCCAGGGGAGAATTGTTTCCTTTCAAATCAATTATTCACTATAATTTCTTTGATCATCCCCTTCATTCAACAAATGTATTATGGCCCAATGGATTTCTCCTATCATACTTATTTGTACAAATAGTGGTTTATCTAGGCTCTTTTATACATAGGAATTTTTTTGTTATGGCCAAATTGATTTCTCTTATCTATTTTCTCTATAGATAAAGTGGTTTGTCTAGGTTCCTTTGCACATAGGAAACTTTTTATTGTCATGTATTTCAGATTGTTTCAATTAATTTCAGATCTACACTTACTCCTACTATTTGTTTGTAAGTGAAACCATCATTGGTATTGTTCCTTAAAGAAGGGAATTAAATGGAAGAATGGGGCATCTTGAAATAAATAAATAAATAATGGAATCTCGACTACCTCTCACACAATAAAAACACAAAATGTACAAATATAGCCTAATATAAGAACTCATTAATTTTTTGGTAAGAATTCTTAGGCATGACTATTACTGGCATAGGTCCATCTTAACCATGGACTTATCAATCATTGAGAGTTGTAGATGCTACAACTCTTCCCATGGGCCTGTGGGCAAAGTTTCCTTTCCTATGGAAAATGTTTCCTTTATATGTGCCTAAATGACCACCATATAAGATGATTGTGCCTGTCTAATGAGTGTGATGAATATTGATGTGTCACACTCATTAGAGAGGCACAATCCTCTTATATGGTGGTCACTTAGGCACATAGAAATGAAAGTGGGAAGAGTTTCCTTTGTATGTGCCAAAATGTCCACCATATAAGAGGATTGTGCCTCTCTAATGGGTGTGAGACATCTTGATGTCTCACACCCATTATAGAGGCACAATCCTCTTATATGGTGGTCATTTTGGCACATTGAAAGGCAACTTTTCCCAAAGACTTGTGGATAGAGTTGTAGCATCTACAACTCCACTCACAGGCTTGTGAAAAAATTTGTAGATGCAACAACTCTACCCACAAGACTGTGGGAAGAGTTTCCCTGTGGGAATATTTGTAGACAATACAAATCTACCATCGGGCCTATGTGGCAGAGTTTTCCAGAGGGATGCCAAATAACATGCCCCATAATTGGGAATTATTCAATGTTGAGTGGCGTCCAATACATCGGGTGGCTCAATGGAGAGATTGAGCCAATGTTTGAGATAATGGTGGCACAAGATCTAACAACTCCTCCACATATATCCCTACTACATATAGCATAAAATAAATCCCTCCTTCTAGTATTGCAATGGGCATGGAAGAAACCCAAGAAGAAACTAATATAGGAAGTGATGATACTAATGTACAAGACCTCCTATACTAGTTGGAGGAAGCAAGGGAAGAGGTCCTTGGATGGATAACCAGTGAAAAGTCAAGGAAGGAAGTAGAAAGTAGAGGTAGACAAATTTCTTTAATGTGACATGAAAAAATTATTTCTGACCAACAATTTAAGTCTCAATTTCTCAAAATGAAACACAAGGATACCATACAACAACTACAAAATAACAACTTAACCCTAATAACAAAGATGGAGGGAGTAAGTGCAAGTTTGAAAAAATGTCGTTTTAGAGAGATCTATCACTAGAGTAAATAAAGTTATGGAGGAGATGTTATCTTATAGACCCCCGTCAACAAACACCATCAACGAGGAAGAAACCCAATAAGCAGACAAAGAAACTCTTGCATTCAAACCATTGCCACATGATGCAAACATAAACTGACACATGGGATGGGATAGACAACAATTGTTGCACACATGCGGTTTGTGCAAATTGGTTGGTAGTTTAGAAGTAAAAATCACTGTGGATATGACCATAATAAAGAAACACCTTTGACATAATAAAAGGATTGTGCCTCTCTAATGAGTGTGAGACATCTTGATGTCTCACACTCATTAGAGAGGCACAATCCTCTTATATGGTGGTCATTTTGGCACATTGAAAGGCAACTTTACCCAAAGACATGTGGATAGAGTTGTAGCATCTACAACTCCGCTCACAGGCTTGTGGGAAAAGTTTTAGATGCTACAACTCTACCCACAAGATTGTGGGAAGATTTGTAGACAATACAAATCTACCCTCAGGCCTATGTGGCAGAGTTTTCCAGAGGGATACCAAATAACATGCTCCATAATTGGGAATTATTCAATGTTGAGTGACGTCCAATACATCGGGTGGCTCAATGGAGATATTGAGCCAATGCTTGAGATAATGGTGTCACAAGATCTAACAACTGCTCCACATATATCCCTACCACATATAGCATAAAATAAATCCCTCCTTCCAGTATTGCAATGGGCATGGAAGAAACCCAAGAAGCAAATAATATAGGAAGTGATGATACTAATGTACAAGACCTCCTATACTAGTTGGAGGAAGGAAGGGAAGAGGTCCTTGGATGGATAACCAATGCAAAGTCAAGGAGGGAAGTAGAAAGTAGAGGTAGACAAATTTCTTTAATGTGGCATGAAAAAATTATTTCTGACCAACAATTTAAGTCTCAATTTCTCAAAATGCAACACATGGATACCATACAAAAACTAGAAAATAAGAACTTAACCCTAATAACAAAGATGGAGGGAGTAAGTGCAAGTTTGAAAAAAATATTGTTTTAGAGAGATCTATCACTAGAGTAGATAAAGTTATGGAGGAGATGCTATCTTATAGACCCCTGTCAACAAACACCATCAATGAGGAAGAAACTCAATAAGAAGACAAAGAAAATCTTGCATTCAAACCATTGCCACATGATGCAAACAGAAACTGACACATGGGATGGGATAGACAACAATTGTTGCAAACATGCGGTTTGTGCAAATTGGTTGGTAGTTTAGAAGTAAAAATCACTGTGGATATGACCATAATAAAGAAACACCTTTGACATAATAAAAGGATTGTGCCTCTCTAATGAGTGTGAGACATCTTGATGTCTCACACTCATTAGAGAGGCACAATCCTTTTATATGGTGGTCATTTTGGCACATTGAAAGGCAACTTTTCCCAAAGACCTGTGGATAGAGTTGTAGCATCTACAACTCCGCTCACAGGCTTGTGGAAAAATTTGTATATGCTACAAATCTACCCACAAGACTGTGGGAAGAGTTTCCTTGTGGGAAGATTTGTAGACAATACAAATCTACCCTCAGGCCTATGTGGCAGATTTTTCCAGAGGGATACCAAATAACATTCTCCATAATTGGGAATTATTCAATGTTGAGTGACATCCAATACATTGGGTGGCTCAATGGAGAGATTGAGCCAATGTTTGAGATAATGGTGGCACAAGA
>JASDQU011403237.1:80973-98437 GCA_032191745.1 Picea mariana
TTCATAAACAAGCCAAAGCCCGCCAAAATCATAACACCATAAAAGAAATTCAATTTCAGGGGCAGAATTTAACGAATTCTAATGACATCAAGCAAGCTGCCCATGATTTCTTCCAGGACCTTTTCACGGAAGAGAACAGGGAGGCTCCTAACCCTGACAACTACCCTCTCAATCTAATCCCGATGCTGGTTGATGAAGGAAGCAATCGAAAACTAGTAGCTCCGGTCACTGCTGAAGAAATAAGAACTTCTCTGGAGGGGATGGATCCGGATAAAGCCCCTGGACCTGACGGCTTTTCTGCCAGATTCTTCATCTCCTGTTGGGATATTATTAAGAAAGACTTGATCAGAATGGTAAAAAAGTCCCAGACCTGTGCAAAGATAGGGGGGAGTACAAACTCTTCCTTCCTTACCCTTATTCCGAAAGAGAAGGGAGCCCAAAGCTTCCCAAGATTCAGGCCTATCTCCTTGTGCAACACAGGCTACAAGTTAATAACCAAAATCATCGTGAATAGGATCAAAACCATCCTCCCTAAGATCATTCCTGAAAATCAAGGAGGGTTCGTGAAAGGCTGCCATATTCAGGACAACATTATTTTGGTCCAGGAAGCGATTCATTCCAACTGCCAAAGAAAAGAGAAAGGTATGATTGTCAAGCTAGACCTCGCTAATGCGTTTGACAGAGTTCGCCATACTTTTCTGTTCGCTGTTATGTCTAAGCTAGGATTCCACTACCAAGTTATAAATTGGACTAAGGCTTGTATCTCCGGTCCCTGGATAGCTCCCCTTATAAACGGAAGATCTACCCCTTTTTTTCAAGCCTCCCAGGGCCTCAGACAAGGCTGCCCCCTGTCCCCCCTGCTGTATGCTATTCAAGCTTTTGTATTAAGCTTCCAGTTAGATAATTGTCTCCAGCAGAAATCTCTGGTTGGCCTAAATATAGCACCCCGGGTCAGAAATCTAAATCATGCCCAATTTGCTGACGATACCCTGCTTTTGAGCCCTGCAACACTCAGGTCTGCCTCTAATTTCAAAAGAGAGTTAGATAAGTATAATCTAGCCTCAGGAAGTGAGATCAGTCACAGAAAGTGCAAAATTTATGGGTGGAACTGCCCCCCAAAGGAAATGCTGGATATCTCTAGAGCCCTTGAAATGGAAGGTACTACAGCCTGGGACTCGTTTAATTATCTTGGAATCCCCTTGGTCAAAGCATCCCCTAGAAACAGCCTTTGGCTCCCTTTGATAGACAAACTCAAAAGAAAAATCCAGGCCTGGGGTGCCTCTTGGCTGAACAAAGCGGGCAAGCTGGTGCTAATAAATTCAGTCCTGACTGCTATGCTGATTTATCAAGCCTCCTCGCTGCTGGCCCCAAAAGGTATTCTCTCCCAAATAGACAAACTGCTAAGAATATTTCTTTGGGAAGGAGTGCAGAAAGGAGAAGGAAAAATCCACTTAGTAAATTGGGATAAAGTCAAAACTCCCAAAGCCGAGGGAGGGCTGCAGATCCGAGATGTAGCCACCCATAATGTAGCCTTGGGAGGGAAAATCCTCTGGAGAATGGTTTATGAGAAAATCTCTTGGAGCACCAAGGCGATTCGGCTGAAATAATTCCAGGGCCACAAAGAAAGATGTTTGGACAAATCTATGGGTACAGGGAAAGGATCCACTGTCTTTGCTCTTTGTCAAAGGGCAAAGGATTTGATCAATAATAATCTTTACTGGATCCCTGGAAATGGGGAAAAAATTAACCTCTGGGAGGACTCTATTCTAGGAAAGCCTCCCTTAGGCCAGAATCCCGAGCTGGCCAACATAAAGAATTGGCTAATCTCTAAAAATCAGAAAACCCTGTGGGACATATCGGTGTGGAACCAGAATGAGAGATGATCCTAGAGCTTCTGGGATTTGGGAGAGGTCCCTCAATTCCTGAACAGGGAAGCTAACAGCCTCCTAAGAGCGCTACAGGGATTGTCCCCCATCTCTGCCAGATCGAAGGACAAGAGAGGATGGGGCAGCACTACAGGAAAGTACTCCATTGCCGATGGCTACACTGCTTTAAGGGCCATACCTTGGGTCCCCTCGGATCCCACTCTTTGGAATACTCTCTGGGACTTCCCTTCTCTCCCCAAGATTGATCTTTTCTGTTGGACCCTGTTACACAATAGCATCCTCACCTTCGACGTTCTTAGGAAAAGAGGGTGGGAAGGCCCCTCAAGGTGCCCCCTGTGCTGCAACAGTGAGGAGTCTGTTGTACACCTGCTCTTACTCTACCCTTATGCTTGTGATCTGTGGAATCTGATCTTGGGTCAGCTCAATATCACCCTTCCGGCCTCCATTTCTGTTCTCTTTCACTCTTGGTTGAATACAGCTCCCTTCCCTTTGGCCAAAATGAGTCTGCTAAAAAACTGCTAGGTATGGATTCCTAAATTAATTAGCTAGAACCTTTGGCTGGAACGAAATGGAAGAATCTTCAGAGATTCAGCGTCCCCCCCTGCTCGCTTGGCATCAAAAGTTAAGAGTTTAGTCAATGAACTAGTGTCCTCTAAACCCTTGCTCTGTAATGAAATTTCCCATGATCAGGCTACCCATAACTGGTTTTCAGAGCTGGACCCAATGCTGGTGTCAAGGATCAAGACCTCGCAGAGTATTCATTCACCATGGGAAATCAGACTAGAAGAAAATGAATTCATCAAGTGGAGATCCACACTTGAAAAGCATGTGCTGATGTTTGACGGTGCTTCAAAGGGTAACCCCGGAAATGCAGGGGGAGGTGGTGTTCTTTATGATTCGGAAGGAAATTTAGTCCTCTCCTTCGCTTGGGTACTTGGGCTTCTCTCCAACAACTCAGCGGAATACCTTGCTCTGTGGCAAGGCCTCAGACAAGCAAGGTCTCAACTAATTCCAAATCTAGTGGTTTTTGGGGATTCCAGGATTGTAATTCAATCCTTGGTTGGAAGAAAAAGGCCGTATCAAATCCCACTGTCTCAACTCTTCTCTAGAATCCTGAACCTAGTGAGGGAGTTCGATCAAGTCAACTTCTATCATGTGCTAAGAGGTCTTAATCAGCAAGCGGATTCCGAGGCAAATGTAGGCTCCTCCATGGAAAAAGGGGAACTCAAAATCAATGGAAGGGACTCTCTCTGCCCTATCCCGTAGACTGCTGCAACTTGGCATTGATAGAGCATTTCCTTCTCCCTCTTGGAAGGGGTTGTCACTTCTGTTCTAAGATTCCGAGGTACCCTGTTTCAAAGGCAGTCCCCCTGTTGTAAAGAACTCTCGTGATCAAGGAAGGTAGGATCACTCTGCTTTCTCTCTCAGGCAAGCATCGAGCTCGATTTAGCACTAAGTGGAAGCTGGAGACCATTAGGAGATCGAACGTCTGGCAATCCTCTCTCTGCCAGGCTCATAACCCTTCCTGCTGCTGAAAATGTCAAAACGCAGATTAGAAATGAAGGACACCTTAGTAAATCTGGTAAGCAAGGTATAGACTCAGGCAGAAACGTCATTAAGATTCAGTTGGTTTTAGTCAAGATGCAACGAATCTCAGGTCAGTAGATCAGAAGCCATAGCAGTCTCCAAAAGATCAAAAACACTCAATCCATTCTTGAGATTCTCTGCGCTGCGTATGGAGCTCTGAAGGCGCAGTGATTGGATGTTGTTGAAGCTGCGATTGACTGTTGCTATTGACTGTCGGTCTAGCCCTGTTCGCCAGCTATTTGGCTCTGTTCAGAAAAATGCAACAGATAGTCAACGCCCAGACCTCTGTATCCATGGAGATCTATCCTGATACAAGGCAGACAGGAATTGAAATGTCGGTAGACTCTATGTGATTGTAACTCTCGGGCAGTCTTTTGCCAGTTTGAATAATAAAGACCCATAGTCGTTATAGTAAAAAAAAAAAAATCATTGTGGATATGACCATAATAAAGAAACACATTTGACATAATCAAAGTTATAATGATTGATCCAAGTAAAAATCCATTAAAAATTGGAAATTATAGAAGAAGGGTTAGATAAAAATAATATGTGTGGCCCTTTATTTCAATCAACAAAGGGTGTATGGGGATAAATATGATCTCTTTTGAACTTGTTCATTATTGTTGAATCCCTTTGAATATTTTATGTCAATTTTCTGTAGGGGGTACTCAAGAATTATGTACTACTCCATTGTAGGCTCCTCTAAAGATACCAACTTCTTAATGAATTCCACTTTTGAATCAAATAAGGTTAAGAGGATAGAAGATCCTTTTGCAAGATCTAAATGCTCTTTTTTTACCACCAATCATGCCCATAGAGAGATCTTTTACCATCCATTATGAATTGATGTATGCCTTAAAAGCATTTTTGCAACCTCTTTTGACTTGGAGGTCCCTTGGGGAGACATTTTATGATCCAACATCTCCTTTCATTAGTACCTAGACAAGGAGACTCGCGCCCATTAAAAGAAACTACTTTTATGTTCGCGCCCATTCATGAACTCGCACCCATTCACAAGCAGAGATAGAGAGCTCGAGCTCGTGGAGGGCACAGGGAGAGAACTCACAAGCTACAAGGTTAGAGAGAGCTCACAAGCTACAAGGTTAGAGAGAGCTCGCGGAGGGCACCAGCCAAGAGAGAGAGCTCGCGAAGAGAATGGTAAGTTGTTGAAAACACTTCTTTGTATTCTCATAAAATTCCTTAGGGTGATTAGTGATGTCTTGATCTTGGAATTCATTGTGAATGTGGAGGATAATAGTGGCGTCCATGTTGACCATTCGCAACGTCCGTAGAGCTCCCATTTGATCTTGAACCAGTGAAAAGGGCCCTTGAGTCTACGCCATTCAAATCTTATCCTCTTGAAGAAAAATTTATAACCCTAATATTATGACGGTGCAAGAGACAACAATAAAAGGAGAAAACACCTAAAATATCTTAGCCTTATTTTTAAAAATATGTATTTTGTTGCCTTGGATGTTGTAGGTAAATCTAGAGGAGTGATCACAAGTTAGAAGCATTCTTTCATGGTTCGAAATTTTTAGTTTATCTTATGGGATTTGGACTAAGATTTTCTCCTTATAATTAGGGCTCTATAGTTAAGTCTTCAATGTGTATGGGCCTTATAATGTGGAAAAGCTTCTGATTTTTTTTTTTATCTTTAGGCACACAAGTATGAGTTAGTGATTGTTGGAGGTGATTTAAACGTAGTGTTGAGACAAAGGGAAGTTTGGGGAGAGATCGGTAGAATGGATCCCTTGTCTAGTTTTTTTCTTGGAGAAGATGGAAACTCATAAATTGTGCAACCCAAATCCAATTGAGGTGGTCCAAACCTAGACACGTTTTAGCATAGCAAGGAATAGGGTTGTGAAGTGCCTTGATATATTTATTGTCTCTAATGAAATTATGGAAAATATCAAAACATGGAATAGGGATGGGAGGGAATCTAATCATGATACCCATCCTCTTCATTAAGAGAAGGATGAAAAAAATTCTCCAACCCCTTTCAAATTTAACTCTCATTTGTTACAAAATGATGATTTCATAGTGATTGTAAAGTCAAAATGATAGGGCATGAATCAAATAATGAGGGTTTTTCTATGTTTCAAATCTACAAAAACCTTCAAAGAATAGAAAAGTATATATACTAGTCAAAGAAAAAATACAACATATCTAAAAAATATATCATAGAAGTGGAAGACAAAATCTCTAAATTGTTTAGTAAAACCCCAACTAGGCTCATGATTGGATGTGAACAGGCATAATTGCATTCTTTAGAATCTAGAAAAAGGAGCCAATTTGAATGTGAGGAGCTGAAGTGGAGATTAAAGAGAAGGAAAATTTGGTTATCTCAAGGGGCTGAAATACAAATTTCTTTCAAAACCATGCAAAAGGCACAAAAATAAGGAACACAAATTGGGAAATATCCAAGTTGGATGGGAGCAAAGAAACAACTTCAAAGAAATAACAAAGTTGGGGTTTAATTCCTTCAATGATTTATATTCAACTCCAAATAGACCAAACATTGTTAAAATTATTAAACTTGCATATTACTTCCCAAGATTCATAGATCAAGAAGGAAATAAAGACCTTTATACATAAGTCTCAAAGGAAGAACTAATGGAGGTAGCATTTTCCTTTCGAAGGAATACAAATTCAAGTCTTGATGGGTGGTCAAATGGGTGGTATATTAGATAGAAAAATATTCAATATTCCATTATATAGAAAATAAGGGAGTTAGGTATTTACTTAGAAAAGTGATTAAGGAAATATATGTTGCTAAGAGGAGAAAAAGATTCAAAACCTATGTTGTGTTAGTGATGCTAAGCAAGATAACTAGGAGGTTGAAACTTCCATTCAAGGAACGATCATGAAGACCGAGGAGGGGTAATATGACTATGATCAAGAACATGAAGATAGATGGCTCTAGGGAAGTAATGGGAGGCAAGCTTAAATTCCATTCCCTTTCCATATTCTTGATGTGATGGTGGTGGGAGGGACTCTCCCCTTCCCTATAAAACCTTGTTAATATGCCTCCAAACGGTAGTTTCTACCCATATTTAGATTTCATGGGATATTATTGATGCAATATAAGCTGTCATCCCTTCTTAATACATTCAAAATTCCTACTCCTAATGAGGTATTGTAATTTTCCATTTGATCTACTTCTTGATTCTCAAAATATGGAGGTAGGAAATAATTTCAAAATATTGAGCAAGGCCTTCTTTCAACAAATGGTTCTTCCAAGGTTTGGGGAATAGAGTGTGCATTTACTTACCAAAGAATTAACAATTAAAGAGGAATCACAAATCACAGATGCTTGATCATATGCAATTTGTTAAAGGAGATTCATACCTTGAAGCATTGATAGTGCTTCTTTCTCATTCTCTTGGTCCCCATGTGACCCATACTTATCTATTTAATTTAGGTTCAAAGGGAACTGTTATCACTCCAAGAGTCTTTCCCTGACTGTAAAGGGAATGAGCTTGGTAACTTAAAATTATTTGAATAATGTATAAACTGGATCAAGTTGGATGACCTAATAATGCTCTCATTCACTCAATATACACATGAACTCACTCTAATACAAAAGGTCGTCACCTCTAGTTGCTCAGAAAGTTAAATCAAGGTATGAAATATGGAGAATGCTCATCATATCAGTAGAAACACATATACATAGTTGTACATGTGAATGACCAATTATAACAGGCTGATTTTACTCATAACCTTAGTCTATCAATAAAAATATGAGATGACAGTCATCTATTATTAGATAAACATAATGAAATGCACAAACATTTACTCATAAGCAGAGACAAGATAGAAAATGAAATTCTGAACAAGATAAAGTGAAAGAAGCTTCTGTAATATGTATTCAAATGTCTTCAATACCTGAAATATAGCCCAAGTCACCAAAGTCAAACCTCTAGACCTGTTACCTCTGTGGGCTTAAATATGCTTTACATAATAGTTATCAGAACCCAAGGAAAAGGATCAAATACCTATAAGATCTCTAAATCAAAACAAATACAATGACTAAGGACCTAGATCCTATTTTTATGGAGTCAATCCATATCCTTATGTTTGGTCTTTGACAGCTCCTCTATGTGTTGGAGGATGACTATACTCTCTGGAAACTTTCATGACAACTGAGCATCGACACCTCCTCCATCCTTGACCAAAATAGAATTCACTTTAAACTTGTCTTATACCTCATTGGCAAATCCCTGGTTTGTAGCGCTATGAGTGCAAAATAGTCGACAAATGCTACAAACACCTGTAGAAGACAATTTGGACTGAAATACTTGAATATTTGATTGGATTTTGACCTGGAGGCTACCATCTTTGTTGCTTCTGAACCAAAAGTGTTGCTTCCAACTGTTTGCAATGATACTAATCAGGCTTCATATCATCGCCTTCTTACTTAGCCTTTTATGTCACTATGTTCACATGGTTCAAAGATCTTTGAGGCATAAGTATAGACATCTATGCTAGTGATATATACAAGACTTTGGTATCATCTTACTGTTGGAGAGGGTTTGATACCCGAATCTTCACATGCAAACTTTCATTCTCTTTAGGAAAGAATAGAGCATAAGAAAAATGGATATGACCGAGCTCTTGTAGATCACTTTGACTGATCCTAGTTGTATAATTTTCTCTTATCAATGTTATGATAACCATATTCATCAACCTCTGAACATATAAAAGACAAATAATTTGGCTAGAATTCTTGGACCTTTTGGAATGGGCATCACGACCATTCACCTCAGTCTTCCTGATATAAATATTTCCACGTGGATAGAGGCATAGAACAAACATACCTTGTTTTTTAATGGTACTTTCTTAAGCCAACATTTTTATGACGATATTCACTGGTGATTCAGAGGTTATGGACAAGATGTCCCAAGTCAAAAAAAAAAATTTGATTACATGCAATAGGAAGATTTAGGTTTCTAAGGGAAATTCAAGCTTCCCAATTAACTGCCAATTCAGAGACTCTCCTTCCTTAATGTTTTAAGAGTTGCATGATATCCCAAATTTACCTTGTAGTCCCCTCCAATTTTGTTTCCAGTGCGGGCTAGACTATCTGGTTGTTCTCTTAACCAAATCTGAAGGACAAAATCATATTGATTCCAATCTTCCCTCATGTTGTCTACCTACTTTCATTTTTCCTGTTGCAAGTACTTAACACAATTCATTATGTGTTAATCATTAATGATAGAAATATTAGAACTATTCAGACCTGAAAGATGCAAATATATTAAAACTTGAGATTGAAAGGTTATTGTTCAAAGAGAGAGATCACTGTGGAAATTTTCACGATATGAATGCAAGCGAGGACTTGAGGAAAATACTTGCCTTTATTCTAGTCTCTAAAAGAACACTTTTGTAGAAGCTTCCAAGTTTTTGCCATATATGATTATAAGTTTAGTCAGTTGTAGAGGGATAAAATTGCTAACTAAATGGAGTGAATGCACTTTTGCTACACATCAATAGAATGGAAAAAAAAAAGGAAAACAACATAGAATCTCTTTGACAAAATGTTTACAAGAAATCTGGTGTCAGGAATATAATATAATGATTGTTGGATATGCCCATAACATATATCCCAATGAATCCCTTGTGGATTTTTTTTAATAAAATGAAATTAGCGAAAATGCAACCAAACTCCAACACCATTATTAATGTGATCCGATATTTACTAGTTTAGTAGCTTTGAAACAAGGCATGTGGATCCATGGTTACATTGTTAAACACAGGTTTGATACATATCATAGGCAGATTCCTTATTATTCATATCCTTTATACGAACTATTTATATTATATGAGTGATGTTTGTAGTAAACTCAATAGCCAATGTAGCTCCATGGATGGGCTTTGTAGCTACTGTTTGGATTCAGATGGCCTCTGGCAATCCATACAACTTTCCTCTGTATATAATTGAGAATTTGAGATTTTAAAAGAGATACTTTTCGGAAAGAGTTGCAAAGGATATTAACCTGCCACAATGTGGCTTCTACTCCTTCCACTGAGGTGACACCTTTTTTAATCTCCTGAGCAAGTTTCTCCACATGTCCATACATAGAATAGTACCTGCAAAATAAGTTTGCATGAAGGATGTTACATAAATGGATGCCACCAGGAGATTCAAGAAGACAGTTTCATATGTTGAATAGTTAAGTACTTCCAAAAGGAAATATTGTATGTTTTCATGGTATAATAATACCATTGGAACCTAATAAAAAATAAACCAACATAGTGAAAAGAGAACATAATCAGAGGTCAGGATCTCCACAAGTTCAGTTGAATGAAAGAATGGAAGCAAGAGAAAATGTAGATGGAAGTGAAATGTATGTGCTAAGTTAACAATTCCATTATTACTAGCTTTTGTTGCTTTTAGTAAGCATTGATCGGTCTTAAGATGCATGTTTTTGTGTTGTACTTCTTTCAGGTATTGCATGCTACCTAGTTTTTAAATTAGATGCATACTGAAACTAACATTGACCCAACTAATTGCAGTATTGATGATCTAGATTCCTAAAAACATATTCATGAGATGACAATAATGAAACGGAACTATGGTACCACAAGCTCTTTGGATGGTTGAAGCCCATGGTGTAGCAGCACACATAGTGATGTGATTGATTGGAAAAAGCAAAGCCTTCTTGTGAAATGTGTTTAATCAAATCTTGGTTCAACTTCATACTGCCTCTGGAAGAATAAATCCAAGATCAAGCATAAATGCTATGTGCTAAGTGCAGATAAAAACAATATTCTCAAGATTCCAAGATCCCTTAGATCCAAGAGGCCTATAGATAACCAATATGTTTTCTCTAAAGTACTTAAAGTAAGCAAAAATAGAAAATATTGCATCACTTAGTTATTACTTTCTTTCCATTATGACCAATTGAGGTGCATAAAGTGATAACACACCAATACCTCTAGGCATTAGAAGTGAAACAATTAAACAAGTCTTGCCTCCAAGGAGCCTCAATAAGGCAACCTCTTCAAATGAATTTAACAAGCTCTAATCAAAATGAGAAATGGGGATTCAATAAGGAATAGTTTGGGCAAGATCCATTTACAGGACAATTCTATTCTAAAAATTTTCTACAAATTGACACATATATGTCACAATATTAGGGAATCATATGAGGACAATCATTATATTCATGGATGCCTTGGCAAGTTTGGTGACTATGAAATAAACTAAAATATTTTTCGTCATCCACCGTGACATCTAAAAAAGGTTGTATGTCAATCCTGAACTTCACATACCCTTATTAGTGAACTACATTTGGGAACCAAATAAGCATAAAATTTAACGAATGAGACTTTAAAGGAGAGCAAAAAATAAAAAAAAGGCGATAAACCCTTTTTAAAACACACATTGATCTACCAATGGTGGATTGTCGGGTCAATGAAAGTAGGTAGCTATTATAGCCACCACCAAGGTTCAAGTCTACCAAGTGACATGCTAGTGCTTGTGATCATGCTTGTGGATGTGTGCCAACACATGCAACAATGGTTGAGGCTAGGTGCAAATCTTGGCAACTTTATTGGAATAGACACCCCCTACTACATAGGAAGAATAACATTTTCAAGTTCTACCTTAACCCAGTCAAGAGGAAAAACATAAGTATTGATTTATAGCCACAGTGAATTCTACGCATTTTACAATTGTTGCTCCAATATCTTTATTGAATATGTCAACGACTCTTCAATCTGCAGAAGCCCTTTTGTAAATCTGTGAATGTTACAAAGTAGAAGGAAATCGATTGAAGAATAAAAACCTCACATTGAGGGCGATCATTACACTGACTGAAGTAGATCATCCTTTGCAGAAACTCTGATCAAAGGAGAACCAATCATTGAATATGAGATCAAACTTTGAAGTAAAATAATCAACGATGAAGATACTCCCTTACCACCACCCATGTAGGGGAAATTTCAAAAGGTTACCAATTAGAAGTTTAAAATTATCAAAGTAGGATTTTTCATGGCATGTTCCTTTTCAAAACTATAGTGATCTTTCTAAATTCCTTTTCTTTTTGTAAAAACAGGATCACCTTTAGTAAAAGCTCCATGTGGTATGTTAATAGGGTCGAGCAATACAATAATTTTTCATGTGGATCATACCACATTCATATTATTTTATTCTAGGGGTCTTCAAAGTGTGTTTGCATATGTATTTTCCTATTGGTCACATTCACTAAATATTTTTAGTGGGACCCCATTTAAAAGACTTTGCATGTCTGATTTCATGTTTTATGCACTGTAATAGGGACAAAACTATATTTATGTTGTGTTTTTTTTTTTCAAAAATAAAACAGGAAGGCCATCATTTTTGTAAACACACTTTCAAATTACATATTACTCTTGTAAAATGGCATATAGTTGTAATCCCATATAGTTGTAATCCCCAACGTGACTCACACCAAACTCTTTAAAAAGGATCCTATTTTGATTTTTTATTCTTGAAGGCTTCTTGGTCGCACCTTCAAATTTTATCTTTGCAATCAAGCTACCTTGCAAGGCTCTCCTCATCATTTTATACCGATCACACCTTAAACCCTAAGTAGTTCTTAAAGGCTTCTTCGATTAGTCAATTCTGATCAAACATTTCATCGGCAAGACAACCATAAAGAAAAGAAACAACGGGTTTTGGTCCAAATCATGACCATGTCCAACAAATGGTAATTAAATATCAATGATACAAATTTCAAATAAATCCTCAAAAGCACCAAGGCATTCTCACTCAACGCAATGATGTCCTTTTGGACCATAAGGAACCTACCCAACAATCACTTGGTTTAAGATCACCACTGCTTGTAGAAGTAATCAACCAACCATCCACATAGAAAAGAGAAGAGTTACATACACCAGCACCCCAACTGCACAATGAAGAAAAAAATCCATTCTAACAATTCCTTATGTGAACCTCCAGATACTCTCAAAGAGGAGGCTTTATATTTAACCTCATTCCAATGTCCAACAACCTCTCATGGATCAGTCATATACCTCTGAGTTCACCATAGGCAATATTCTTAAGTAGGGAGGAGACTCAATAACAATCTTTGCAGCAACAAAACAAATAATTCCAATTAAAAAACATCACCATCTATAACAGCGAGTCAGATCTTTTACTTTCCCTCTTGCTCATGCCCTCACAAATACATTAGATGTCCAATGCAACAATCATGAAGGAAAGGAACTTCAGCCTCTAGATATAGGTACAAGACTCATAATCCCATCTTTGAAGCAACAAACAGTACTTAATAAAGTACCCACAACTATCTAATAGCAAGTCCTATACCTCTGATAGGACCAAATCATCCAAGTAGGTTTCATATAGGTTCTAGAGGTTGTTTAGAATTTGACATCAACTAAATTCTCTATAATAGGACATAATACCATAGGTAGAAGGACTTGGCAAAAACATGGTGCTTCGCGTCACTAGGATTGATATTGTTGCAATGTATTCGTTATGCTATTATGTACCCTCTGTTGTGCAAAGAATTGGATATTAATCATCTTTGATTATTTGTGTTGTTGTCCTGGGAGTGTAATAATTAGAATATCAATGATACCTACTTTCAGGCATCATTATTATACTGAAAAAAAGTTTAGACCAATTTTTAAACTACTAAGTTGCTAATGCGATTATAATTAGAGTCTTTATAAAAACCTGCCATGTGTCGTGATGGTGTAGGGTATATTACAAATTGATGTAAGATATCAAAATCTCATGAGGTATTTGATTGGTTTCAAATTATTGTTCATGGAAATCACTAGAATGAAAAGATGAAAACTCGTTTTGCGAGAAAAAAAGGAAATTTTAACCAGAAATGTAAAGATGACATCTCTATTAGAGAGATACTATGAGGGAAAGAGAGAACAAAACAACAAAAACTAGAAAGCAAATTCATTTACACAAAATAAATTTTTATTAGGGCAAGGAGCAAGGATGATTAAAAAGTTGAACAACCAAAAATCTATCTCGGCCTCAAAAGAACACCTAAGAATAAAATATTGACAAAGGCTGAGCTAAAACACCAACCAATAATGTGAATTGGCTCAACATGAATGTCATCCTATTGGCTCCCTCATCAATCTGGGCCAACTATTCCACTGCAATTTTCTTTAAAATCAAGGTAGATCAATGGTAACTTCCCAATTTTGTAATTCATGGTGAAACCCTATAATAGATGGGCATGTACTAAGGGGATTATTTCTGGTTCAAAAGTACAAAGCTTCACATGGAAAAAAGTATTCAAGTCATCTTTTATGCATTGGAGAAGGTCACCCTTTTTCAGGATTGTGAGCATATTTTCATCTTTGAAATCTAGATGTACATGTCAAAGTTCTGCTAGGATTTGTTTCTGAAAATATGACAAAACCCATCAAAGAATCGCTTGATGAAGGGGAATTTTATTTCCCCCTCTTGAGAGCAGCTTCTGAAAACAATGTGATGTTATTTAAAAACAGTTTAATATATGTGGCTATGCCATAAATGATTCTCCACAGCCACATTCACCTTTGGAATTTGGATTGATAAAAACAAACTCCGACCTGTTACACCATAAAAAGAGTAATCCTAAAACTATCATAAAAATTAATCCAAAGATTCATATCGACATGGACAATGCAACATTGAAGTGCATTCTCCAAAATGTATCACTAAAGAAATTAATTTAATACGAGTGTTCTGAAAGTCAATATAAGTGAAGACATTTCTTACATCAATCTATTGTCCACAAAATCCATCTCATTCCCGATGACATGCATAAGTGCCTTGGGATCAATCAACACTTGAACACCTTTATCTTCCACTACTTCGTCAAATTTTCCTTTTTCATATGCAAAACACAGATTACGCAAATCATGTTTGCAGCGACATGTAACACAAAATCTTATCAAATTTAGCATTCCTGTATATATAAAACATTTAAGACACGACCTTGCAGAAAAACACATTGCATTCTGTAGCAAATCTAATTTTGTATCATGTCCAAAATTTTGTATTACCTACTGATCATGTGGAATGTTGCTAGTAACAAGTTCGACAATAAGATGGAAAAGACTGCAGCTACTCCTATACATGATGCCAATTACACGCACTGCAAATTCTCAACTGATAGAATGCTAGATTTCATCTACTTAATTGTTAGGGTTATGTTGACTGTGACAAATGGTGTTAACAAACTATGATGGATCTAGTTAACATAAACCACCCATGTTATGGTTACATAATGGGCAAGTTAAAGCCATAGAAATCACTCTTTGTCAGTAAATTGAAATTGTCATAGATTCTACAAACTCAATGGATGTTATGCATCCATTCTACATAGCATACCCCCTTTTGTTGTTTGAGGCCAGTTTAGTCAATTGGAGTGTTCATAGTATAAAAAAGCAAGATTGATCCTTCAATATAGCCAGACTATTATTTATCATTTATGCATCATAGGTTTATTGTGCTATTGTTAATGTATGTTAACAATTGATTTCAATCACGACTAGAATCTCATCTAAAGCCAACTGACACAAGTATAACATAATTCTCAAGTTACCCATGATTATTGTCAGTGATTAACTCAAATGCACCATCAAGGATAGTGTACACATATGTTGCAAATGTTTATGATCATTAAAAAGCCATACATCTCTGAGGTTTCTTGCAAAATTTAAGTAGTTAAATGTTCTATTTGTGAAGAAAGAAAGTCGGTGATTTTAGCACTACATAATTGTCGTCTAGTTCTCAACTCAGACAAACTTCATGTTTAATAATATTTAGAACTTTGGAGGCTGAAATCTGAGTTTTCATAGAATAACGCCTGGTTTTAGGGTTTAATGGCTATGTTAAACCTTCTTTGTGAATTGTAATCTCAATTAAGATGTTCAAGACCAACGGTACGGGTACGGGTTCCATTCTGACAATGGCCTGCCCCGCTTGAATGGCATGTCAAAGAAGGACGAAGTCGAATGAAAATCCCAGGAAAATTTGGTGGAATAGATGCCCCTCAGACCTGGAACCTTAGCTAAAGGAAAGGCATGTTATGTAGTGTAGCCCTCGACCTTGGAGCATGTTTCATTGTTAACACTAAGATTACCGCCCCCGCCCCCCTTTTTCAAATCTATCATTGTCATGGAATCAAGTTTTCACATGCTAGGAATGATCATGAAGACCGAGGAGGGGAAATATGACTATGATCAAGAACATGGAGATATATGGCTCTAGGGAAGTAATGGGAGGCAAGCTTAAATGCCATTCCCTTTCCATATTCTTGATGTGATGGTGGTGGGAGGGACTCTCCCCTTCCCTATAAAACCTTGTTAATATGCCTCCAAACAATAGTTTCTACCCATATTTAGATTTCATGGGATATTATTGATGCAATATAAGTTGTCATCCCTTCTTAATACATTCAAAATTCCTACTCCTAATGATATATGAGCCTGCTCACATATATGTGAGCCTAATTTTCAATTTGATCTACTTCTTGATTCCCAAAATATGGAGGTAGGAAATAATTTCAAAATATTGAGCAAGGCCTTCTTTCAACAAATGGTTCTTCCAAGGTTTGGGGAATAGAGTGTGTATTTACTTACCGAAGAATTAACAATTAAAGAGGAATCAAAAATCACAGATGATTGATCATATGTAATTTGTTAAAGGAGATTCATGCGTTGAAGCATTGATATGCAAATAGAGTAGAATTCAAATTTTCTACTATGAATCTTCTTGCCCAAAAATGACTTCTGGAGTTGAGGCAATCCACTTTGATCGCATGCTTGAACAACCTCTTTAGAGAAAAAGAGACATTCATTTTTGGAGAACTTGAGTTAACGCCTTCTTGAAAAGGAGCTTTTGATGAAACCCTAACATTTGTGAAAAGAGAGGGACCTTGAGTGTAAGGTATTGAGTGGCCCATGTTCCCGTTATTCACCCTTTAGGTTGACTGGCTATGATGAAACCTTGATAGACCATGGAGAGTTGAATGGAATTCTGTTCTCAAGAAACATTATGACTCCTATTTTGTTTTCCTTAGTGGTTATATCATTTTTTGCTAAAAAACACGAAATGTTCCGAGAGAATGCATGTGGTTAGAATGGGTTCTCATAACTTATAATGTTGAATTTTATTTTTATTAAGAATGTTGCAAACGATCTAAGTACCCCTGACATGGAGTACCTGCACTTGCACCCTGTTTATTTGTGTATGTGGGTGAGTGACAGTTTTTTGTGAATAGTTTCTTAGGGGAATTTCTTGGGCTCAACTTTCTAAGTTCTTCCCTAATTGCAAAGGGATTACTTGGGCTCAACTTTATAAGTTATTCCCAAGTGTTTTCTGCACTTTTTAGTCCAAAATACCTTGCCGGTCTATGTGTTTTTTCATAGATTTGGGAAGGTACTATAATTAGTTATAGATTTCCATGCATTTAGAATCACCTAAGATCATTTAATTATATTTTCTGTCAAGAAACAACTACTTTTTCTTGTTGGTTTTTGACTTTTTACATAGAAGGAGAAACTTTGCCATTTGCATGTACCTAGGCATCCTTTGTTGATACTGAGAGGGGGGTGAATCAGTATCAAGTAAAATTTAAAAACCTTTTTCAACTTATACTTAAACCATTCAATTATATCCAATGAGCAATGAACAATAGTATAAGAGTTACACCATGCACAATATATGAGAAATAATCAATAGTTTTTGTTCAAGGGAAGTAATGACTTCCAAAGGTAGCTACAACTTCCAAATGTAAAGGGAGGGATAATACTCCAAGAGGAAGATACAATCCTCCAATATCAAGAGAGATTTGAACTCTCCATCCTTGCCCCTTCCTTCCACCCAAGAATATATGAGAGATAATAAAACTTTACATTAAATCATCACCATCAACCAATCATCACATAGAACCTGATAATGCTCCCTGAGACTTCTTCAATTTATGCAATTCTTCAATTCTTGGAGTACTCTGATCCTATAG
>JASDQU011403238.1:0-22676 GCA_032191745.1 Picea mariana
GCAAAATACAAGCAAGCAAGGTGGAAGATCTCTTTCTTGATGCTGTCAATTCTCGATTCCTTTACTTCAATGCGACGGGCAAAAACTTCATCGTCCTTCTGCCACAGCTTCAACAGCAGAAGATGGCCTCTGCTATCTGCGATTTCTTCTAATGGATGCTGTGAGGACTTCACAGAAGAAGGCGGTGCGGGAATATCAGTTGGGCTCTCATCCTGAACATCCACAGGGATCTCCACAATGTGAGAATTGGCAGGCACATTGACATTTGGTTCAGACACAATACTAACATCTGTGCAGCTATCAGCAGAATTGTCCGTCATTTTTTTAGCAAAATGAAATTCAAATATTCGCTTAAAAACGAAACGCAAAATGCGAAGCAGTAGAGTTTGTTCGTTGCGGTTGAAATTTTTCTACCAACCGAAAATGCTAAATGAATCTCAGATCTTATAACAACTGCTTATATCAATCAAAGAGCGCTTGTAACAGGAAACCAGGCTACTAAATGGTAGGGTATTTAATGTAGATTGGTTAGGTTGAAGAAGCGTTCTGGGCGGTGCAACGGCTAGATTTTGGATACTAGGAGTTACATTACACGTATTCCAAACATTTTATTTTTATTTAAAAAAAATACGGTATCAAATTTCAATAATAATTATAAAATAATAATAATAATATGGTTCATAAAATTTGATAAAAAAAATTAAAAAATTACGGTTCCAAATTCCAATAATAATTATAAAATAATAATAATAATATGGTTTTTCAAGTTTCAGATAAATCTTTAAACTACTTTCCCATAGTCGAGATCCACTTTACATTCTGAGAAGAGTTGGAATTTGAAATAAATTTCATGTTAAGTAATAACAAATATGTTAAAAGTATTTATTGGTTGGTAGGAGGGTTAGAATTTGAAATCAATTTTATTTTTTAATATAATAAATTTGTCAAAAATATTAATAATTTTAATAATATTTTTATGTAAAGATTTTGAATATATTTGATATGTAAATTATTTTATGATCTAAAATTTCTCTATCAAATTTTATGTTTAGTTGGGAGGTATTTGGACCTCTAAAATTAATGGTCATATCAAATTTCTTCATTAATTTTAAGAGGGAGCGAAAGTAGCATTCGCGCCTAAATTCATATGTACCTTTTGATCTTAGATTTCCCTTCCCAAATCAATGATTTATGATTTTTTTTAAGGTTTGAAGAAAAAGGACATGGTACATTTATGGCTTTGAAATTTACGAATGTTATGCAACTCTCTCTTGTTGGAGAGAATTCAACTCTTCTCAAACACTTTTAACTTCTTTAAATGTAATTAAAAAACCATTCATTGGAGGAATTGAATTCACTTGTTCATGTAAATGAATGTTATAAAAAATAAAAGAAGCTTTGTAATTAAGAAATAGTTATATTATTTTAAGATGTTTATTTGTGAGAAATATTTGTATAAGTTGTTTCAAAAATTATTCTAGTATTTTAGTAGTTTATTAGTTGGTTAATGCATGTACATTTTTAGTGGGTTTAATGGTTAAGAACATGTGTTTTCTCATTGTAAGTCATTGGTTCGAATCCAAAGGGGGACAAGGTATGTATATCTATATAGACTATGCAATGAAATCCCTACATGGAGGGGTCCCTTATCCCACAAACAAGGGGATTTCATATGCCAATTTGGTGTCTTGTTATAATGTGACCTTGAAATTATGTTATTATTATTATTATTATTATTAAATTAATTTCATAACAATCAATGTGAATGTGAAGAGTTAAAATACAAATCTTAGTCCACTAGTCATTTTTTTTTTGGAGTCAATCTAAATGGAGCCAAATTTGTCCATCTTGATACTTTCCTCCTCTTCCTCTATATTTTTGGTAAGAAAAATTTATGTATTCCGTTGACATTCTAGTTCACATATTTTAGTAGTATTGGGTTGACTAGAATTTGCATGTTTTTTTGCGACTTTGTATTGTTGTTTGTGAATGAGGAAGAGGTGTTTCTACTACAATGATTACATTGTTGAATGAATGCAAGCATTTGGAGTGGCCTAGTGTCCATACGAGAGTCGACAAGCCACTGCTTATCAATGGAAGATTGTGTATATATGCCTCGACAAGCCTTATTGATCATCGTTCCCTATATATGGTCAGGTCAAATATGGGGTCACCATGGTTGTTCGTTTTTTTATCATTTCTCCCTATAGATGGTCAAGTCAAATATGAGTCACTAAGGTTGGGGCCTTTGTGTCATAGGGACTACAAAGGTTAAGTCTCCTATAATGGTGCCAAAGGCATGCAACCCACCATGCTCGTCAATTTCACCTTCAGCGCATAGGATTTTTATGTCATCATCCTCACAAATGACTATAATCTTTCCATCACCATATCTCCCTGTAGAGACTTTGGCAAATGCACATACATGAGTTTTATCAATGATTTGAACCCGGTTTTCCCACCTTCTCTTCATGTGAAGAATGCACGTGGCTATGTCATGGCCTAACTGAATATCATTGCATGAAGTCCTATGGAAATTGTGGAATGTGCAAACCCTCTATGTAATTCTCTCTTTGCTCTAAGAATGCATGTCCCAAACTTGCTCACAGTGACTCTTATGAGAATCCTACCAACCTCATTACATGTTATGGCATTGACTATCTCATCGATTTTTCCCTCCTTAACAACATTGGAGACTTATTTAATTGTATGCACTTGAAGTTTAAATACCTCTTGGTGCTACAATCTCATAACAATTAAGATCATAGCCACTCATGAAAGTGTAGTTGTAACTTGTAGTGTTTTGCATACGCATACGATTTATTTTTAGTCATATTATCATATACACTAAAACATTTGATATGTATTCCAGTTGCATTATAGTGTAACTACAATGACATCAAATGGAGGTATTTTGAAAGGTATGCTGAGCTAAAATCTTGTTATTTTTTTTCGTTGATCTAGGTACTGAAATTGTTTAGCGTGTTATGTTAGATGTGTGATTTCGCATGATAAAGAAATGTATGTGCAAGGATTTATTTTGTATTTCATATTAGATGGATTCCACTAGGAAGGAAATATCTTGATGGTGTGGCTATCACTAGGAAGGAAATTATCTTAACGATATTTATCGGTTGGAAATAATATCCTTTGGGAGTCAAATCAAATGAGTTACTAAGCCTTCAAATATTTCAATGCTATCCTCTAATTTTTAATGTTTAAGCCATTTAATTGTATACTCGAAATATTTAATTGTTTGAATGGAAGGACATAATCCAACTTATTAACATTTGTGTCTAATGTTGTCATGACATAGTATAATTTGACCTAATATAATATTTAATCAATAAAAAAATAACCAAGTATGAATGAGATGTGTGTGTGTGTATTGGATGTGCTCGTTTGAAAGAATATATATAATTTAAGAAAAGAATACTTACCATAATTAATATACACATACAAGCATATAACCATCTTAACTCGAGACCTTTTTTTGGAAATCTTCATAATATGATGCACTCACGAAGACATCACAAATTGTACTTTGATAGAAAATATTCAAATGGATGGCAAACGTGATAATAAGCTCAATAGCATGATGACCTTATTCTCAAAACCTCGCCTGCAACCTGCAACAATGGTGGACCCGCCTAAAAATCTACCCTCGCCAGACCGGGACCTACCTCCATCATAGAACCTTCCTCCTCCTATCCAAACTACTGTTACAATTGTCCTTTCCCTGTCTCCCTCTCCACCTACCAATATTTTGCACTCAACCATTATTTTTTTGTCTCTTACGGCACTTATCCAAAGTTTTTCAACGTTATGGAAGCCGAAGTCAATGCACTTATGAGCGCAAATGACGAGGGTCTTAGGATGCACGCAAGATTATTCAAAGTTGCAGACGAGCTCTCATCGCTCTGCAGCCTGGTCCACATCCTTCTCCTTCCCCTCCCTGCCTGCCTTCACAACCTAACCATGTCCCCCTACCTACTACTAACACTCTATATCCCCAGACCTCTCTACCTGCAGATATCCCTAACCCAGTCCATATCCCCCATCGGCCACAGCCACACACGCTGGCCCATCTCTGTCAAACCTCCCCTCCTCATCATACCTCCTTCATGCACCCTGCTCACCCTCACACTGTATCTCGTGGAGTTTTCTCTGAACCTCGTCGAGAGGCCGAACTACCCTCACCTGGATTGAGACACCCGACCCCCAGATCGTGGCGCTCCAGGAAATTAAAGAAAAAAATGGTGCTCAGGGCAGATATCGACCTGGAGGACTCCATTGCATTGGCCCTCTGCACCCTTGTAGGTCATCTATCATACAGACATGTCTACAACTCTGATCTTCCAGACTGGGTGATTTCCTCCTAGAGCCCACTTTTGGGATATGCCTCGAAGATCTCCTATCTCTCACGTGGCTGGTATAGCTTCCATTTTTAAATCTGTAGAAGATTCCACCCTCATCCTAGAGCGTTTGTGGGTGATTGACAGATCCAGTCTTATGCTTAAACGTTGGAGAATCAATTTTGAACCCTCACAAAAATACTTCAGTCTTCGACACCTCTGGGTCCTACTCCCTGGCTTGCCTCTACACCTATGGAATGCTAAAGCACTTGAGGCCATTGGAAACTCTCTGGGATGCTTCATCAGTATAGATAAAGAGGCCATTGTTTCCCCTGCCAAAAAGGTAGCAAGGGTCCTAGTGGAACTGGACATACACGAGGGACTGTTGGAAACCATCGACATTGAATGGAGAAGTCACCTCACTCTCCAAAAAATTCGACTACCTCGGCATCCCATTCAGATGCACACTCTGCAGACGTACTTGTCATCTCAGGAAACACTGCACTGGTTACTTGGAAGAAGAGCAATAGGAAGAATCCATGCTGGAACTCACCACCCGCTCAGACTCCCCGGAGATGAATTCTCATGCTTACTACCCTGATCCTCTTGATGCAAGACCCCCAACCCTCAGGTTAAGGTCCGCTCAGGATCGCTCTTCCTATGCCCTTTAAGTCTAACTGACTTTTGATTCCTTTTCGGGAAATCAAACACTCCTATCATGGTGTCACCACAGGTCCTTACGAATTGAGCCCGCGTGCACAAACACTAAGAACCAATTCAAATTCTTCGATCCACTATGTGACCACGTGCTTCACTATTTCGGAACTTCAGATATCGCGGCTTCGTGACTCCTGTTACCGAGTGTCTCAACTCTTCGACTTCCGAAACTCGAATTGCCGATTTGCCGAAATATAGGCCTCGTTATCCTCCAAACTTATATCCCGGTTCGTGATTTTGGGAATCTCGGAACAAATATCCCAATATCCTGTTCCCCAAAATGCCGAAATGTCAAATTTCGACACGCTTCCCAATGCTGGCCCCACAACAAACTTTCTGCCTTTTGGGGGTTTTGGACTTCGCAATTCCACGAATCCTGATGCTAAGCTTTCGGTTCTCCAACCCACAAACTCCCGAAATGAAAGTTCACGAGTAATCCAATGATCCTCGTTGGCTTGGATCTACGGCCCTATCTCTCCCGAGCTTATACTTCGAAAAACAATCGCCATAACTCCCCTTACTCCTCTGCAAGATCTAACGGCTCTCGGGACTTCGCAAATTCTCCACAGAGAATTTCAACCACCCAAATTTCTTCTTCAAAAATCTCTGGTCCTAATTTGACCCTGCATCTCTCTTCTGGAACCTATCCTCTGCACGATGGCTAAATTTCCCTTCTGCTCTCCAAACCCCTTGAAGACGCTAACTCTCTTGAGCTTTCCTTCGCCAACTCAAGACTCATAAACGACTTCTGCACGCACTCCTTGCAGACGCTTCATCAAATACGTCTAAGTATTTGAGTTCTTCTGACTCTGTGCAACTCTTTGCGACAACAGTCTTTTAGTCCTCTCCTTGGTTGATGAGTTATGAACTTCCAACCAGCCTGCGCACACCTTGCACGGATTCTATGCCTAACTCGCACATCTACGGAAAATGAGGACAATGTTCTCCCTCCTGAGCTTTCAGAGATGAACTCTGAACCCGTCAACGCACTCCTTGCGGATGCTCCACTACACTCCTTGCAGGAACTTTGACTCAAGAAGAGAAATAATTGAAACTCATTTCTTTACTCTTTCAGACTTAAAATACCCAACATGAAATCGTACATACATGGCATAAAAGCAAGTGTACAACATAAAGAGTAAAACAACCATGAGCATGACATTCAGCACGTAGACACAGAAAGCATTAGAACACCACGAGTCTGAATCAAAGCTTCATATATTAATCTCATAACTTCTGTACATGGGCTCTTCTACACAACTCTCTGCTTCTTCTCTTTTCTATGCTCTCTGCTCAATTGTTCATGCTGCTAATGTTACAAATGATAAAAGATGAGGGTGTCTATAGTCGGTTTTCCCTCCAACGCTCTAAACTGTCTAATCTGCATTTTAAATCTACCTACTTACATTAACTGCCTATAAATGCCTCTACACCTTACAGATGAGAGAAACCGCTCAAGATCTGTTTACAATATGGAAGTACACACTCTCTTAATTATTACATTAATGTTTCAAAACATTTCAAAAAATGTGCGTTGGTGCTTTCCAGTTGTCTTCTGTCTCTGCGCTTGCTTGTTGTTTGCAATGCTCCTGCATCATACTCCCTCGCTTGAAAACTTTCATGAACTCCTGTTCATGAGCTCTTGCACTGTTTGTCCGTGCTTTTGAATTTCTGTTTCATTCTCCCAGCTGGCATCCTCAACTGGATGTCCCTTCCATTTGACCAAGTATTTGAAGTACTCTTTTCTCTTGGTCCTCTTGCTGACTCTCTTGTCATGTATTCTCTCCATCTGTGGATTTTCAGCTACAGGCATTTGTTTAGCCCACTGAACTTCTGTCTGTTCACTGTCTGCTTCTGCTTCTCCATCTTTGTAAGGGTACAAATCTGAGATGTTGAATATTGGTGAAATTCTGATCCCATCGGGTAATTCGATCTCATATGCATTTGCCCCAAATTTCCTTATGATCCTGCATGGTCCAATTTTCTTCATCTTCAGTTTGTTATACGTTCCCCTTGGGAACCTTTTCTTTCTCAAGTGTGCAAGAATCAAATCACCAACTTCGAACTGAAGTTGTCGCCTGTGTTGATCTGATCTGTGTTTATACTCCTGGCTTGAATTCTGCAATAGCCTCTTCACTTGGCTGTGAAGTTCCTTCATTGTCTCTGCAAAATCTTCTGCACTAACACTTCTAGTTTCATCCTATTCTGAATCTTTCAGTTTAGAAACTCCTCTTGGTTGCATTCCATAAACAATTTGAAATGGACTCTGCCCTGTGCTTCTATTGATCAAATCATTATAAGCAAATTCCGCCTATGGCAGAATGTGATCCCACTGACTATGATGTTCAGTCACTAGGCTCCTTAGTAAATCTCCCAAGATTCTATTCACAACTTCTATTTGTCTATCCATCTGAGGATGATAAGCTGAGCTAAAAGACAATCTTGTCCTCAGCTTCTTCCATAAATTCCTCCAGAAATGTCCCACGAACTTGGTGTCTCGATTTGAAACTATACTTCTTGGTAAGCCGTGAAGTCTGACAACTTCTTTGAAAAACAGGTTCGCGATATGAGTCGCGTCACTGGTTTTCTGACATGGTATGAAATGTTCCATTTTCTAAAATCTATCCACTACCACAAAGATTGAATCAAACCCTCTTTGCGTTCTTGGCAATCCCAACACAAAATCCATGCTCACTACATCCCACGGCCTCTCTGGTATGGGTAATGGCTGATATAACCCTGTGTTCTATTTCCTCCCTTTTGTGTGCTGACAAATTCTGCATCTGTCCACAAATCTTTTGACATTTTCTCTCATTCCTGGCCAAAAATACAAGCCATTCAATTTCAAGAACGTCTTATCATGACCGAAATGTCCGGCCAATCCTCCACTGTGTTTTTCCTTCAACAGATTCTCCCTCATGGAGCATTTTGGAATGCAGAGTTGGTTTCCTCTGAATAATAATCCATCCTGGATCATATATTCATCCCATTGACTTCTATCTCCGAGACCTAGATTCTCAGATGCCTCATACGCCTCTTTGAAATCTGGATCATCTCTGTACATATCCTTGAGATTATCAAAACCCAATGTTTTGACTCTGAACTCCTGCATAAACAAACATTTCCTGCTCAAAGCATCAACAACTTTGTTAGCAGTCCCTGAAATATGTTTAATTACAAAAGTAAAACTCTGCATATATTCAACCCATTTTGCATGCTTCTGGTTCAATTTATCCTGCTGAGTTACAAATTGTAAGGCATGATTATCACTATACAAAATGAAATCTTTAGGGATCAAATAGTGCCTCCACTTTTTCAGTGCCTATATGACCACATAAAACTCTTTGTCATACGTGGAATACTTAACCTTAGCCTCATTTAGTTTCTCACTGAAGTATGGGACTGGCCTGTCATCTTGACTCAAAACCGCTCCAATTGCAAAGCTACTAGTGTCACACTTGACCTGAAACGTCTTACTGGAATCTGGCAACACCAGAATTGGCTGTTCAGTAATCTTCCTCTTTAACAAATTGAAGCTTTTCTCTGCTTCTTCTGTCCAGTGAAAAGATTTATGTCTTTTCTTCACTGTGTCCATCATTGGTGCGCTAATTCCACTGAAATTCCTGATGAATTTCCGATAGAAACTAGCCAATCCATGAAAACTTCGAACTTCAAAGATACTCTTTGGTGATGGCCAATTCTTAATCACCTCCACTTTATCTGGATCCATCCTCAACTTATCTATAGAAATAACAAAACCCAAATAAATGAGCTCTGTCTTCATGAATGAGGATTTCTTCATATTTATCAGCAGCTTCTCTTGTTGTAGCCTCTACATCACTGTAGCCAAATGTTTCAGATGCTCCACCTCTGTCTTACTGAAAATTAGTATGTCATCAAGATACACAATGACAAATTTTCCGATGAAATCCCTCAAGACTTCATTCATCAATCTCATGAAGGTACTTGTCGCTTTTGTTAAGTCAAATGACATAACAAGCCATTCATACAACCCTTCGTTAGTCTTGAAGGTTGTCTTCCATTCATCACCTTCTCTCATACAAATTTGATGATAACCACTTTTCAAATCAATCTTTGAAAAAAATTTCGCTCCACTCAAGCAATCCATCAAATCATCCATCCTTGGCAATGGAAATCTATACATGATGGTAATCTTGTTGATTTCTCTTGAGTCTGTACACATCCTCCAGCCTCCATCTTTCTTTGGACTGAGCATTGTCGGAACAACACATGGACTCAAGCTTTCTCTAACCAACCCTTTGTCCATTAGATATTGGACTTGTCTTTTGACCTCCTCATTCTCCTGCGGCGTCAATCTATAAGTTGCTTTGTTTGGTAAGCTAGCTCCAGGTATGAGATCAATGTGATGACTTATACTTCTGATTGATGGCAACGAACGAGGTAGTTTGTCCACTACTATATCAGCAAATTCTTCCAGTAACTTCTGGATTTCCTCTAGTAAATCATCCACTCTTGTGCTGGTTAAAACAATCCTAGGTTTCCTTACCACAATGAATTGTGGATCTTCCTTCTTGTTAACCTCCTTAAGAAGTTCCTTCCCACTCATGAGAAGTACAATGTTGCTTACTTCAGGTTTCACCTTTTTGTCCTTGATCGGCAACAACATGTGAGTTCTCCCATTTTTCTCTAGAGTGTATGTGTTCTTTATCCCATCATGAACCACATTCCTGTCATATTGCTACGGTCTACCCAGCAATAGATGGCAAACATCCATGGGAATAACATCACACAATATCTTATCATTATATCCTCCTATTTTAAATTCAACTAAACATTGTTTAGTGACATTTACCTGATGTCCTTTTTGTAGCCATGTAACTCTGTATGGACTTGGATGTTCAATAGTCTCCAACTCCAGCTTTTCTACCATCTCTGTAGAAACGAGATTGTCTGTGCTACCACTGTCCATGATGACCTTGCATACCCTATCTTTGGTCTTGAAAGCAGTCCGAAAAGGACCGTTCCTTTGCACTGGATTCTCCGCCTCCTTTTCTGGCGTTAAGAGAACCTTCCTCATCACCAGTGATCTTCCGCCTTCCACATCCTCTGCCTCAACATTCCACCTCTGTGCTTCGGCAATGTGAGTTTCACCACCTTCTTTCTTCTTATCTGGACATTCATAAGATTTGTGTCCATTCTTTCCGCATGTGAAGCATTTTATTACTCCGCTTCTGCCACTTCCTCTTCCTCTAGCGCGAGGAAAAGTGTTGTTATCAACATATTGTCCTCTCTGTTTGGCATACTGCCCTCTTTGTGAGCTTCCACCTCTCTCAGTTTGAGGTTGAGGTTTCTTCCACTCTTCCTTAGGCTTCTGATTCCTATCTTGGACAACTATTTTGCCTCTGGGCTGACTTCTGCCTCGGCCTCTCTGACTTTGCTTTCAACTCAGCTTCTCTTTAGCTTTTAGAGCCATCTGATAAGCATCTTCCACCATTCGGATGGTCATCATGCTCATCTCATCTTGAATGTCGTATCTCAGACCATTCATATACCTAGCAACCTTCTCATCATCACCTTCCCGATGACCTTCTCTGATGTTTAGTTTGTAGAACTCTTCAATGTACTCCTTCACTGACATCAGCTTCTGTCTCTGCATTCTTCGAAACAGAGTAATTTGGTAATTCTTGGGTATGAATTTCACCTTCATCTTTGTGACCATTCTATCCCAACTCTTGATTTTTTGCTTGCCTTTGCAGCGTCTGCCAGCTTGTAGTTCATCCCACCACAATGTTGCATGTCCTTTAAGTCTCGTGACAACATGTTTGACTTTCTTGTCTTCCTCGACATCTTCATAGTCAAAATATGTGTTCAGAGCTCTAATCCAGTCTAGAAGTTCTTCAACATCCAGGTTTCCCTCATATAATGGAATGTCCATTTTTACCCTGGCACCCATCCTTGCAATAGCCCTGAGTAGGTGTTCATTTGTTGCATCCTCTGCTGCAACTTCTTCTCCTTCATGTCCAGCTTCATTTTCATTTTCTGAATCATTGATATCTCCAGCACCGACTGTGCGCCTCTATTCTAATTCCATGGCATCCAACCTAGGACGCATTTCACACATCTCTCTTGCCCCTGGTGGCTCAGGTAATTGTCTGCCCCTCCTTCTTGGCATTTTCCTTTCCTCTGGTGGATCAGGTGTTTGTCTGTCTCTTCTTCTCGGTGGCATGGTTGCAAAATTCCTCTTTTCCCTGCTACAGAAAGCAAAGAAAATTTTTTGAGAGCTTTGATACCAGAATGGTGCAAGACCCCCAACCCTCAGGTTAAGGTCCACTCAGGATCTCTCTTCCTTCTCCCTTTGAGTCTAATTGACTCTTTGATTCCTTTTCGGGAAATCAAACACTCCTATGATGGTGTCACCACAGGTCCTTATGAATTGAGCCTGCGTGCACAAACGCTAAGCACCAATTCAAATTCTTCGATCCACTATGTGACCACGTCCTTCACTATTTCGAAACTTCAGATATCGCAGCTTCGCAAATCCTGTTACCGAGTGTCTCGACTCTTCGACTTCCGAAACTTGAATTGCCGATTCACCGAAATATAGGCCTCGTTATCCTCCACACTTATATCGCAGTTCGCGATTTTGGGAATCCCGGAACAAATATCCCGATCTCTTGTTCCCCGAAATGCCGAAATGCTGAATTTCGACACGCTACCCAGTGTTGGCCCCACAATGGAACTTTCCGCCCTTTTGGGGTTTCAGACTTTGCAATTCCGCGAATCCTAATGCTAAGCTTTCGGTTCTCCAACCCATGAACTCCTGAAATGAAAGTTCACGAGTAATCCAATGATCCTCGTTGGCTTGGATATACGATCCTATCACTCCTGAGCTTATACTTCAGAAAACAATCTCCATAACTCCCCTTGCTCCTCTACAAGATCTAACGGCTCTCGGGATTTCACAAATTCTCCATAGAGAATTTCGACCACCCAAATTTCTTCTTCAAAAATCTCTGGTCCTAATTTGACCCTGCGTCTCTCTTCTGGAACCTATCCTCTGCACGATGGCTAAAGTTCCCTTCTTCTCTCCAAACCCCTTGAAGACGCTAACTCTCCTGAGCTTTCCTTCGCCAACTCAAGCCTCCTAAACGACTTCTGCATGCACTCCTTGCGGATGCTTCCTCAAATACGTCTAAGTATTTGAGTTCTTCTGACTCTGTGCAACTCTTTGCAACAACAATCTTTTAATCCTCTCCTTGGTTGATGAGTTCTGAAATTCCAACCAGCTTGCGCACACCTTGCACGGCTTCTGTGCCTGACTCGCACTTCTGCGGAAAATGAGGACAACGTTCTCCCTCCTGAGCTTTCAGAGATGAACTCTGAACCCGTCAACGCACTCCTTGCAGACGCTCCACTGCACTCCTTGCAGACACTCCACTGCACTCCTTGCAGGAACTTTGACTCAAGAAGAGAAACAATTGAAACTCATTTCTTTACTCTTTCAGACTTCAAATACCCAACATGAAATCATACATACATAGCATAAAAGCAAGTGTACAACATAAAGAGTAAAACAACCATGAGCATGACATTTAGCATGTAGACACAGAAAGCATTATAACACCATGAGTCTGAATCAAAGCTTCATATATTAATCTTAGAACTTATGTACATGGGCTCTTCTACACAGCTCTTTGCTTCTTCTCTTTTCTATGCTCTCTGCTCAATTGGTCATGCTGCTAATGTTACAAATGATACAAGATGAGGGTGTCTATAGTCGGTTTTCTCTCCTATGCTCTAAACTATCTAATCTGCATTTTAAATCTACCTACTTACATTAACTGCCTATAAATGCCTCTATACCTTACAGATGAGAGCAACCGCTCAAGATCTGTTTACAATATGGAAGTACGCACTCTCTTAATTATTACATTAATGTTTCAAAACATTTCAAAAAATGTGCGCTGGTGCTTTCCAGTTGTCTTCCATCTCCATGCTTTCTTGCTGTTTGCGATGCTCCTGCATCACCTCTGGAGGCTGAAGTTTCAGAAGCATCGGACTCTATCACAGGTGAACTAAAACATCTTTTCCCCTCTCTTTACTCTACCTTGACCGGTTGGGAAAGAGACCTTCTGGACAAACCATCCCTTCCCACTCATGTTACCATTTCTTCCCTCCGGAATACCTCTCCCCTGCCCCTGGTGCCTAATTTCCCTCCACCTTCCCCACAAGAAAATCCTTCCCTACCTACCCCTACAGCTCTACTTTCCTCCCCCCCTCGAGCCCCCAACCAAGCCCATTCAAGATTCCCCTTCTATCGAGCCTCCCCTAGTCCCAAATAGTCCTACCTCACCCGAAATCCACCGAACCCATCTCCTTACTCCATCATCCTCCACCTTAACCACTGAGATCACATATCTGACTCTACCTATACTTTCTTCTCTGCCCCTGGTGCTAACTTCCCTCCACATTCCCCCCANACTCTACTTTCCTCCCCCCCCCGCCTGAGCCCATTCGAGCTTCCCCTTCTACTGAGCCTCCCCTAGTCCCAAATAGTCCTACCTCACCCGAAATCCACCGAACCCATCTCGTTACCCCATCATCCTCCACCCTAACCACTGAGACCATATATCTAACTCAACCTATACTTTCTGCTCTAGATGAATCTTGCAATCTGCCACCATGTGACTCAGACACGAGAATCAACTCCCGAGGTAGTGTCCTTCTCACTCTACTCCCTTCTTACAGAGAATTTCTATCCCCCACCCTCCTCCCTATCTACAGAGGCATTGGCACCTATAGACCTTTGGATACAGGTGAGACTAGTAATCACCCTGTAGCCCCAAACTTGTATTTGGATAAATATTTCTCCTGGTCAAAGGGACAAGGCCTCATGCACTCCCCGATCAAAACCCAAAGTGCACGCAAGAAATATGGTTCTTATTCACACTCTAAAAATGGGGCGCTTAGAGGCGTTAAAGCCCTAGCTAGAGCCAAACCAAGATCCTTCTCACACTCAATATTAGGGGGGTTGGGGGTCCCTGAAAACCACCTCGTTTAGAAGACTTCTATCCAAGACTTCACCAAACATCATTTTCCTACAGGAAACCATGGAGTCCAACCATAAATCCAAATTCTTCTTGAATCAATTCCACCCAACCTGGCTCACTAGCTCAACTGACTCCATTGGCACCTCCAGTGGCCTCATTGTCTCTTGGGACCCCACACTATTTGATCTCACCTCTCACCTTTTCTTCGGTGGAATCCTTCTCACTAGCACCTGTCTCTGGAATAACAATTTGATCTCCCTTCTCAATGTCTATGGACCCTTCTCGGAGCGCAAATTTTTTTGGGATAAAGTGGCAAACCAAGGTCTCCTCAACCTTTCCAACCTCATCATTGCGAGCGATCTTAATCTCACCACCAGTGCAGGCGAAATTTGGGGATCCATTGCATCCACGGATCCTCTTGCCTCTTACTTCAACAACCTCTTTCAATCTCATGCTCTGGTTGACATGTCTCCATCGACTATTGTCCCGACTTGGTGTAACGGTCATGCATGCTCAACATCTATCCAAAAAAGAATTGACAGAGCACTAGTCTCAGATACCCTGAATTCTCCAAATCGGCAGATCCGCTCCTGGGTGAAATACCCGTTTTTATCCAACCACGTGCCTGTTCTCCTTCAACTCGAGTACTCACACCCTCCAACCACTCATCCTTTCAAATTCAATTCTAGCTAGCTCACTGAGACATCTTTCAAAAACAATGTATCAGAAGTCTAGTCTGATCCAACTTTTAGCACTGATCCTGATCCTCAACGTCGCCTGGCCTTAAATCTCAAATTTCTAAAAGGTAGATCCAAGCTATGGGCCCGCAACCACAAGATTCAAAAATAGGCAAGGCTGACTGAATTGGAGCTCACGATTCAGAAGTTCCTCTTGGAGGATCCACCTATCAAAGCATCACGTGACAGAACCCTCACTCTACAACTTCTGGAATCTGAGAGAAACAAACTCCTCCTTGATGAAGAATCTCGGTGGCGCCAACACAATAGAGCGACTTGGATCAAAGGCGATGACCTCAATACGAAATTCTTCCACCAGTATGCTACCTACCGACAGAACAAAAATCACATATGGGTATTACAAGATGACTGGGGCATCACACACCGAGGCCAACCAACACTAAAATCGATAGCCACAACTCATTTAAAAAAAAATTATGCAGCGCCTACACATTCTCATTTACATGATCATGTCTCTGTTGCAAATGCCCACCCTCACTTTGTTATAGTTGGAGACTCAAATGATCTAGACAGTCCATGCTTGCTCCAGGAGGTGCATGTGGCACTAACTTCCTTTAATAAAGACAGAAGTTCAGGCCCAGACGAATGGACAATTGAATTCTTCATTCATTTTTTTGAATTGGTTGGACCCGATCTCCTCGATCTCATTGAGGACTCAAGACTCCATGGTAGAATTATAGGCACCCTCAATTCGACGTTCATAACTCTCATCCCAAAAGAGAACAACCCTTCCACCTTTGGGGACTACAAGCCGATCTCCTTATGCAACCTCTGCTACAAACTGATAACAAAAATTATTTCTAACCGGCTAAAACCCATCCTCTCAAGAGCTCTCTCTGGAGAACAACTTGGATTTTTAAAAGGATGTCAGATCTTAGATGCCATAAGCACAACACATGAGTGTCTTCACAACATCAATACAAAAAAATCAAAGGCACTAATCCTAAAATTAGACCTAAAAAAAGCCTTTGATTGTATTGACTGGTATTTTCTCAGATTATCCCTCACCAAATCCAGCTTCAGTCTAAACTCCATCAAGTGGATCATGTGTGGAGTGACAACAACAAATTTTTTTGTCTTAGTGAATGGTGAACCCTCCCCTTTTTTCTGCAGTGACAAAGGATTGAGGCAGGGCTTCCCACTCTCCCCACTTCTCTTCATTTTGGCCATGGAAGGCCTCTCACTACTCCTCAAAAATAGTCAATCTGAAGGGAAGCTCACTAGAATCAAAGTCTCTAGAGTTATTAAAATCTTACATCTACTATTTGTTGATGATGTGCCCATCATGACTAATGGATCGATGCAAGAATGGATGGAGATCACTGAACTGCTGAAGCTTTTTTGCAATGCTACCGGCCTCACCATCAACTGGAGCAAATCAACCTTCCACCATGAAATTCTCTAGGACCAAACGCTTGCCTTGTTGAAATCTATCCTTCCCCAAAACTTCATACCTCTCTCAGAAGGGTTCAAGTATCTTGGTTATCTCTTAAAAGCAGACTCTCTCAAATCTACCGACTGGAACTGGCTCATTGCTAAATTTGAGAAAAGAATTGGCCACTGGTGTAACCGTTGGCTCACCTTAGGAGGCTGATACACCTTGCTAAAAGGAGTTTTGGAGGGCCAACCTGTTTACTAGATGGCACTAGCATCCATCCCCACCTCCGTGCTAGACAAGCTCATGAAGTTGTCCTTTAATTTCCTCTAGTCGTTATGCTCAACCCATACCCGCCATCACTTGTGCAGTTGGGAAACCCTAGACAAACCAAAAAGGAAAGGTGGCTGGGGGATCTAGAATCTTCTTCACTCCACCCAAGCACTGGTGACCAACACTCTATGACATGCAAAAACCCACAAAGGGATATGGCACTCTGTATTAAAGCATAAATACATGCCTCATTCTACTCTGGATTCCTGGCTCAGATCAACAGCGCCCCCACCAAGATCGGCTTCATCATTTTGGAGAAACATCAACAAATCAACAAGTTGGATCACGAATTCTCTATGCTAGTACCCAGGTTCTGGACACTCGATCGTCCTAGGAAATGATCGTATTGTAGGTATGGCTCATAACTCTAGCCTTTCTCTTGATCTCATCTCTGCCTTAAACACAAACTAGGTGGCATACCTCTTCCAAGTAGCTGGAACTCACCCTTCGACTCCAATTTTAAACTTTTGGAAAACAAGCCTGGATCTTGAGCTACCAGACAACCTCGCGCCCGAGTGGACTTCATTCTGCCACCATCTTGCAAATACAGGCATACAACTCAACTACACAACCGACCTACTGATGTGGATGGGGGCAATGGATTGGGTTTCCTGACAGCGCATAATGCATACTGTGAAATCACAAATCATTGTTGGCCCATTGCTACCGGCAGCTAGATTTTTCGACTCTGGTCTTGGAATCTTTCTATGAAACAAAAAAATTTCATATGGCTTACCATCACGAACAAGATTAACACCTGGGACATTCTCCAGAAGAAAGAATGGCCGGCCTGAATGTTTGTCACCTCTGTTTTCTTTAAGCGGAATCCACTCAGCACATTTTCATCCACCGTGCATTCACCAGAATGGTCTGGTCATCATCACATTTTCCCTCAACTTAAATTTTACCTGGGATAGAGCTACACTGGAATCTTGCTTCGAGAACTGGTCCAAACTTTCCAATCACTCCATAAACCTTCCACCCATGGTATGGTAGTTCATTTGGATTGACAGAAACACTTGCATCTTTGAGAATAAATCCCCCTCTGCCACCACCGTAGCATATAAATCACTTGGTCTTCATCATACCTGGACGACCATCCACCCTCGAGCTATGGCGATAGATACCGTGCACAAGACTCCCACCTTGGAGAAGTCTCATACAGGTTGGTTCGACGGAGCCTCCCAATCAAATGGTACACAGAGTGGCGCTGGAGGAGTGCTACATCTCTCTAAAAATACATATTGCAGATGGACATTAAATTGTGGACAGGGTTCCAACACTAAGGAAGAATTGTTGGGATCCTTCGCCTCTCTTCTCCTAGATTTTAGACTAAATCTAGACCCTCTTCTTCTGTATGGAGACTCCCGCATCATCATAGACTGGCTCAATAACAAAAAAAACCTACAGGTCTCCTCCCTCTTTGGCTGGATGGAAAGGATCTGACATCTACAAACATCCTTCTCCATGTTAAATTTCAAGCATACATATCGAGATAACAACAAAGAAGCGGATTTTCTATCCAAGGTTGTGCTCCATAAGAAAGCAGGATCCATTTTTTATAACCTCTATGTGGACGGGCATGAGGGTCCCCCACTTGCTCTTAAGCTTGTTTAGGACTACTGGCTGAAATCATATATAGATTTGTTCAGCCTCCATTCAGTCCACCTCCCACCAGTGCAGACTGCTCTCATGTACTCTTCTATCATGACTATCTGCTCTTGACTTCTTTTGTAAAGACCTGCATGGATTTGTATTTCCCTTGTCCTTGGGCATATCAGTTACAAATTCTATTTTGTGTCTTATTTTCTCGAATCGAGAACATATTTATATCATTAATATAAATTGCGAAATTTTTTCTATGGAAAAAAACTCAAGACCTTTTATGCACCAAGAGATTTTCATTTCAATTTATTTTGATTGTCTCTCAATGCTTTAGATTCGAAGTATAGATCTACACCAACATTAATGTAGTTTCAAATATGTAGAATGATATATAAAATATATAATTTTTTTACATTTTTAAAATTTTTAAGTGAGATTAGATTTCTTAAACATACCACTTTTGGAATTTCTAAAAATATAACAATATAAAATGTGTTTAACATCGAATTGAAGTTAATAGTAAAAAAAATCATTTAATCTATCATTGAATGACAACACACTATTATAATTCATGTGACTAAGTAACACTCTCATCATGGCATAGGCCAAAGGACCTAATGATCATGATTATAAGAAATAAGTTGCAAATTTATAACTTATTATCGTGAAAGAATCAAAACAAGGTAGGACATAGCTAGTGCAAGGTTTCTTCACATGGAAGTTAGAAGAGGCTCCAAAGGTTAAAATCTCAACCCTTTTCCTAGGAGGAAAGTCGTTGGGTCACTTCATGCTTGTGCGCGTCCTTCTTAATGCTAGGGAGTTTAGACCCAAGGTTCGTCCAGAGTTGACCAACGAAAACCCCAAAGCATCACCATATCAATCTTCAACCAAGGCCAAAGAAGGTCTCACCTAAGATGCAATGAAGATCACAAAGACCATCTGGTCTTGTGAGAGGGATGAAGGACTAAATACACAGGGATCCATTTGGGATAGCATTCATGCAATCCATTAACAACACCCTACTATTATCAATATGTAAAACAATACACACACATCCAAATAACACATGAGTGACATATGATAGATCGGAATCACTCCATCTTTATTATGCCTTCCATTATATTGAACACAAACATACATTAAATAAACTAGATTCAATAGAAACATAGTCGCATGTCCTCTTTAGATATTTCCCCATAATTACATCACACTATGCCATGGAAATTCCTTTAGACCTCAAACCTATGACAGATTCATAATTATATTCAACATCATTACAACATTACAATACTGGAAAGGCTCAGAATGAGCTCAACACACAACAAACAACAACTCAATGAATCCTCTAAGTGACTTTCTAACTCTCTAACTCTATTTTTGATGTCGTTGCTTCTTTTTATAGCTTTCTATGCTTGGGAGCTCTGCCTCTTTCAGTTCTGCTCCACTTGCTCTACTGACAAACTACCTTACGCGCTTCTAGCACCTGCCTACAATCCATGTAGCCTTATGGAATCAGGGCAATCTTAACCGCCTCACCAGCTCATCTTTTGTCAGCTCTATGTTCCCTTGTGTTGTTGGCAGTAATCATTCGAGAAGATTTCTCGACAATTCCTTTCTTGATTTTGGCATGCATCTTCTTGATTTTTGGTGTGCATCAAAACTTGAACGGACACGCACTTGGTAGACTTCAGGCTTGGTGCACTATATCAAAACTCGGTTCGGAGTGCACTTCTTGTCATTCTCCATGAATTATCTTAGGCACGAGATTGACCCAAAATTTTTTTTATGTGCACGCGCGAGATTGACCTAAAACTTTGGGTGCCAACAGGCCCCCACCACTATTACTTGGCTTGTCCTTGAGCCAACAACTTCATGTGGTAATGGCTGAAATTGTGAGTAAGATAAAATCATCATCATCGATAGACCAAAGAATCAAATCAAGATGTGGCTGCAACCAGGTTTGAGTAAGAGAAAATCATCTGTCCAGGTTGTGGTTGCAACCCGACATGCATCATGGAAGGAGGTGAGTAGGCCCAAGAGGAAGTGATGGCTATGGGATTCATTTGTCCAGCTTCTCGACCTTTTTCCTTCAATGGTGTATGTGGTAGTGAATGAGGGATCTGTTTAAAGCACACCATCCAAACACCGACTCCTGAAAACAACTTAGGCCCCATCAAGAGAGAGCATCATCCTCAACTTGTATTTTTGTTATGATAGGACGAGACATAGAACAGGGAAAGGTGAGTATCCATGGAAAGAGATGAGGGTAGGGATCCTGGAAAATAAGAGAGTAGGGTCTCTCCCTATCAACAAAGGTGATGATCCATGGCAACAGTCCAACCAACTTCCATCTTAGAGAGCTGGTGGACAACCACATCTTCGAAACATAGTTCAAGGAACTATGAGGACTGGTACGATACCTTGTTGGAAAATAAGAGGGAGGGTCCATGTCCTAGTAGTTGATGACCAATTGGAAATTTGCGTGAAAACTTAACTATGGGTTCTCGGGTTGCTTGACTGAATTGGGTGGGACAAAGTGTTTATAGTCTATTAAGCCATGCCATGAATGAGAATTTGGAAAGAGAACTAGACAAATTGGATAAGGAGAGGTGAATGGGGGAAATTTCCAAGAGAACAATGGAGGAAGTCACGGGTAGGGGTGGGAGAGAGTGGGGCATGGAGAATTAATCCATCGAGAGCATAAGGGAGGGGGTATATATAGAGTGGAGATTGGGGAAAAGGCAAAGCAGGGTTGATAGAAAGATCCGATGAAGAGGATAGCTTGGAAAATAATTAGAAAGTGGCAACGAAGTGTCACACATGAGGAGATCAACTTTACGATATGACGTACTGGTGATGCTTGTTGGGGGTTGTGGTGGAATAAGTGACTATGTACATGTGGCATGCGAAAGCTGCTCAAATTGGATTGCTTGACCTTTCAGTGAACCAGATCGCAATGAAAATCAACCAAGCCCCGCGTGAATTTGCGGTCAGGGCCTGTACTGGTGCCATAACAGTGGCATGATTTGGAAATCTAGGGAATCTACAAAATTGTCAATCTATCGAGACTGCATGTGTGACTAATGTGGATTATGTGTTTTCAAAAAGGTAAATTATGTTGATTATGAGATGTGATAGTAGTTCTACATCCTACACTAATCCTACTCTACCAAAATTCAAAGCCAAGAGAGGGAGCTAAATGATAGTTGACCCCTGTGGGTCGTAGTACACCTTCGACCTGTTTCCATTAATAAGTCCCTTGAGTGGTTGTCCTTGTAATGTTTTCATCTTGGCGACACCTACATCATTGATGTAGACAAGTTGAAAAGGACCCAACCAACATATGTATAGCTTGCCAGGATGATGTAAATCTTTGTTGTCATTTAACAAAACTAAAGATCCAAGATGGAGGATTTTATGGCAGATGTTGCGATCATGCCATGTTTTCTATCTCTCCTTTTCAACCACCTGGCTGAATCCTTCCAGCATTCGATTCTCCTCTAGTTCCATGAGTTCATCTAATCTGTGTTGAAGGGACTGGTCAACTATCATCTGGGTTGCTAGGGCAACCCGGAGGCTAGGAACAACAAATTATAGCGGCATGACTGCTTATTTTCCATAGACCAATCTGAATGGTGTGTTCTTTGTTAGTCTTTTGCACATTGTTAGATAAGCCCATAATACTATTGGGATCCTTTGATCCCAATCATCACACTGAACATTACAAACTTTGGTTAAAGCATGCTCTAAAAATTTATTAAAATATTCAACCGTACCATTAGCTTGAGGGTGATAGGGAGTGCTCTTCTGGTGATGGATCATGAACTCCTGAGTGATTTTTTGAATGGTCTTTGTAATAAAATTTATTAAATTTCTTTTAGTTTATTTAGACAGTACGTAAAGTCATGTCCAATTATTTAATAGATGTGACTTTACTCTCTTGCGTGTATTTATACATGTTTAAGTAATCATAAGGAGCATCGAAAAAATAATTTAAATATTATATATTGAAAATACATGTTATATTTATAGTTTTCATCTTCTAATTGGTATCAGAGTGTTGTGTGATTCCACGCGATCTCTGCTCAAGAAATCCCAACTCCTGTTCCCTAACTTCCTCTCTCCACCACGACCAACATTCCATTTCCCCAACTGTTCAATTGCTCGACCATAATTCCATTTCCCACACATTCCCTCATCCATTTTCTCGCGTTCCCACACATTCCCTCATCTTATTTCCATTCCCGCGACCTTCATTCCTCCAATTCTCCAAGCTCGTGATCCATATCTTCTTGTCCACGATTCCTTCATTCCTTCGATTGTTGTCTTCATCCAACCCCCTGAATCTCGCTTCGAACTCCTCCCTTACCTCCCACTTTGAACTCCACCCTTAGCTCCAAACCCTAATCATGTTCCTCCTACGACCATACCCTAATCTCTCTCTCTCTCTCTCTCTCTCTCTCTCTCTCTCTCTCTCTATATATATATATATATATATATA
>JASDQU011403238.1:22934-43284 GCA_032191745.1 Picea mariana
GGAGTTTTGTATTGGCCTCAAAAATCAAGTAAATACTTCGTTGGATTCCAAAATTGGAAAATTAAATGAAGAACTAGCGAAGTGTAGTGGAAATTACCATGACATTTTAGTTGAGCTCGAAGTGATAACAAATGGGAATAGAAACCCCAATAATTCAACTTCACATTGGGTACCTCCCCAATCACATTATGCGTCCAACATGAGGACATATAATAATGGCATGCCCAAAGTAAAGATTATTGTTCCATAATTTGATGGATCGAACGCAAGAGAAGCAAGAAAATGGGTAAATAAAATTGAGCAATACTTCAGGGATTGCCATATTTCTGATCATGAAGAAAAAATTAATGTCGCATCTATACATCTGAAGGAATTTCCGTATGATGGGATCCTATGGTGGAGAGAAAAATCCAAATCTCTAGTAAGAGACTGGGTTGTATTAAAAAAGAACTTCTTCCTTTGTTTTCTCGACATAGAAGAAAAATAGGGCTTTTGTAAACTTGCCCGATTACAACAGTATGGTATAGTGGAGGAATTTTTTCAGGATCTACATGTGTTAGCCACCCGTGTCCCTAATATATCAGAATATTGGCTACTCCAAATAGCCTTATCAGGATTGAAGGAAAATATCTGAAACGAGCTCGAATTACTTGACATTAAGGATATTGAGCAAGCTTGTCAGAAAGCCAAAATCATTGAAAAGAAACCTTAAGTATTTAAAAATAAACCACGACACTCACTCGAAGACTCTAGCTCCAAATACATTCCCCCTCACAAAAGGACACCACCACCAGATACAAAACAAACTAAGGATCGATGTTTTAAATGTAACACACCAAATTGGAAATTGGGCCATAAGAGAAAAGACAAAAAAAAATTTCATTGTGAAATAGACAAGAGTGACAACGACGAGGACGAAGAAGCAGGGGGCATATCTTCATCCGATGAAGGAACAAATAAGGGAGACTCACGAAATTCCCATGAGTTAGGAAATCAAAACACAAGTTTGACACTCTCAGTCACCGCAATGACGAGTATTTCTCAACCCTAAACTCTTAAAGTTTATGGCTATGTCAAGAAAACTAAAGTAAAAATGCTCATAGATAGTGGGAGTTCATAGAACTTTATAGATATGAAGATAGAAAGGCAATTAAACATTTATTCATCCTACCTCTGAATTTCAAGTCTCCATCCCGGGAAATAGGACTACTTCATGTGATGGGAAATGCCTCAAGGTAGAAGTATCCATGAATGAATACAAATTAAAATCTTCTATGTATGTTATGCCAATTGGAGGGGTAGATATTGTCTTGGGGGGCCAATGGTTAGCCACACTTGGTACTGTTGGATTAAACTTACAAGGGCAATTTATAAGATTTTATGAAAACAATGAAAAATATAAATTACATGGAATTAATTGTCCTCCGCCATAAATAGTCTCGTCCAACAGGATGGAAAAAAAGATTAAAAAGGGAGCCCATGCTTAATTCTTACATTGTTATGCAATAGAGGGAACTACTAATGAGGAAAAATATGATGATCCCAAGAAATTACACAAAATTCTTGGAAAATATAACACCATTCTTCAAGAACCTCCTCGTGGTCTTCCTCCACCTCGTTCTAGAGACCACATCATAGAATTGATCCCTAGTTCCGCCCCAATTAGAAAAAAAATATTATAGATAGTTGGCACAACATAAGACAAAAATTGAGCGATTTGTTCAAGAATTATTGGATTGCAGTGTTATTACGTGAAGCAAGAGTCCTTACTCAGCTCCGGTGATACTTGTTAGAAAAAGGACGGATCATATATACCCTGTATTGATTATCGAGCATTGAATAAAATTACGATAAAGGATAAATTTCCAATTCCAATTGTGGATGAGTTATTGGATGAGCTCCATGGCGCTAAGTATTTCAACATAGTTACCAACTTAATGAGAATTGTGACCTCAAATTGAGAACTCTAGCCCAAAAAACCCATATTTTTCCCAAAAAAACATGAAAATCAACCCCCCAAATCAAAAAGTGGTGCTACCGATAGCACCATTTTTTCAAATGGGGTCAAAATTACAACATTTTTCAAACATGGCCTTCAAAACTCATACAATAGCTCAAAAAAACCTTCAAAATGACACCTAAATAAGAAAATGATGTTACGGATTTTTTATTTTTTTTTCAAAACGTTAAATTTATAGATATTTTGAAATCATATTTTTAGCAGTCGGTACCATTAAAACCAAAACCTCAAAATCAACCATCAAATTGAAATGTATTGCTACCGGTATCACCCATTTTAAATCTGGGATATTAAAATGACATTTTTTAAAAGTGGTAATCAAAATCATCGTTACTGTAAACAAAATCATCAAATCAACCCTTAAATACTTCTTTTAAAAAAATATAAAAAAAAAATACTAAAATCATGTCAAAATTCAAAAATATATATATATATATAAAATCTAAAATAAAAACATATTAACAAAACCTTAAAATTCAGAAACTTTAATTGTAAATTAAAAAAAACAAACAAACTATATAACTATATTATATATAGTTATATAATAATATAACTATATTATATAACTATATATAATACAATTATATATTATATGACTATATTATATATAGTTATATAATACAATAACTATATATATAATACAATTATATATTATATAACTATATTAAGATGATTTACATTGACTGAGGGCCAGCCCTGTGCAGGCAAGGGTCCATGGCGCATGTTATATAGGTATAGTTATATTATGTTATAACTATATATAATATAGTTATATAGATTAGTTTTTTTTTAATTTGCAATTAAAGTTAAATATTAATATTTTTTTATTTTAGATTTTTTTTTCATATATATTTTTGAATTTTCATATGATTTTAATATTTTTTTTTGTTTTTTTTTTTTATATTACATGTCTTAACGTTAATGTTAAGTGTCTTAATGTTAGAATTCCCAACTACAATTACTTTTCTTATTCTTAAAAGCTCTAAAATATTCTTTGGTAAATGAATAAACATATATATATTGTAATAAAGAAGATTTGGTGTGTAATAACTAGCTTAGAAAGAAAATCAACCTAATGAACTTCTAAATAATTAAAATAATGAATAAATTTTAAAATATAAAATAAAAGAATTTTTTTTATGCTCAATATTATTATATTATTAAATTTTTGTTTTAAATTTTAATTAATTTCCATTTTTTTTAATAAAAAATTTAATTTGTTTTGTAATTTTATGTTATTTATTTATTTATTTATTTTGGTATTAAATTATTTAATTAGGTGTTTTAATTTGTTTATATATATATATATTTATTGTGTTTTGTTAATTTTTCTAAAGTTTTTGGACTATAATTTTTTTTTTAATTTCTCATTTAAGTTTAGTTTAAATATTTTTGGTTTTTTGGTTTTTTTTCCACTTTAGTTTTTTAAGATTTTTTATTTATTTGGTAATTATGTAAAAAATAATAATATTTTTTTTTCTTTACTTTTAAATTTCAATTTTTTTATTTTTCTTAGTTTTTTTTATTTTTTTATTTTAATTTATATATTTTTTTGCTAAATGTTTAAAAATAGTGTTATTTAACTACAATGATTTTCTATCTATTAAAGTAAAGGTAAAAAATGTGTTAAAAATGATATTTTCCACTACATTTAAAAAAGTATGGAACCATAAATTAATTAAGGAACGAAAAATAGTATTTTCAAAAATGTAAATGGTAAAAAATATTTTGAGATTGAAAGAAGCATTGAAAAATGACTAAAAACACGGTTGATAAAATAAAATAATAATAAATAAAACAAATGAAAATAAATGAAAAAACAAGCATTTAAAAAAAAAAGTGGAAACATTATGCATGCGAAAATTTAAAATCTCAAAAACCACCTAAACGGGGTAAAAAATTTGACCCCCCCAAAAACGAGAACTCTATACAGTTCTCGTTAAGTTGGTAACTATGTTTTTCTCCAAGCTAGACATAAAATCAGGTTATTACCAAATAAGAATTTGAGAGGAAGACATTCCCAAAACTATTTTTTGTAACCATGAAGGGTTGTATGAATTTTGGGTTATGCCTTTCGGTTTATCCAATGCTCCCGCTACCTTGCAAGTAGTAATGAATGATTTATTTCTTTCGTACCTATGAAAGTTTGTACTTGTCTTCTTCGATGATATCCTTGTTTATAGAAAGAACTGGAACTCACACCTCAATCACATTGAGACAATATTAAAAATCCTTCAAGAGAATAAGTTCCATGCTAACAAATCTAAATGCAGTTTTGGAAAAAAAGAGACAGTATTTTTGGGACATGCCATATTAGATGAAGGAATCAAGGTTGAACTAAAGAAAATTGCAGCAATTACTAAGTGGCCTAGCCCCAGATCAATCACATCATTACAAGGATTCCTAGGTCTTACCGGGAAGTATAGAAGATTTGTTCGAAACTATGCACAAATTGTGGCCCCATTAACAACATTACTGAAAAAAAAAGAGACGTGTTTAAATGGAATGACAAAGTTGAATCATGTTTTAAAAGGTTGAAGTTCTTAATGACATCCACCCTGGTTTTTTCAACTCTAGATTTCTCTAAAACATTTGTCCTTGAATGTGATGCTTCATGAATAGGATTAGGTGTCGTACTTATGCAAGATAATCATCCCATTGCATTTGAAAGTAAAAAATTCAAACCAAGGGAACAAACAAAATCAACATATGACAAAGAAATGTTGCAAATTATGCATGCCTTGGTTAAGTGGAAACAATACTTACTGTAAACAAGATTTCTCGTGAAAACAAACCACAATAGCTTGAAGTATTTTCTAACTCAGAAAAACCTTTCATCGGAGAAACAAAAATGGGTGAGCAAAATCCAGGTCTTTGATTTGGATATTCTTTATAAAAAAGGAAGGGAGAATTTGGTTGCGGATGGGTTATCAAGGAAACTTGATAATGACGCTATGCTATGCACTATTTCCATCATCATTTCTGAATGGATCTAAAACGTTCAAACCAAGTATATCAAAAATCCAGAAATGAGGAGGCTAATAGAGGAAGTTGAAAGCAACGCAACTACAAATCCTAATTTCACTTGGGAGAATGAAAAACTATGGTACAAACAACAGATATTTTTACCCAACTCTTCCAAGTTCAAACTCCAAGTTTTGAAAGAAAACCATGATTCTCTGACAATAGGCCATGTGGGGTTTTTCAAAACTTACTACAATATATGTCAGTCCTTATTTTGGAAAGGTATGTGGTCCGACATTCAGAAATATGTGGCAGAATGCGACATCTGTCAACAACAAAATTTTGAAACTATCGCTCCTCCAGGGCTTTTGCAACCCCTTCATGTCCCATCCCAAAAATGGACTGAAATATCTATGGACTTTATTACTGGTGTTCCTACCTCTGAAGGAAAAGATGTTATATTTGTAATCATCGATCGACTAACCAAATATGCCCACTTTGTCAGGATTTCTTCAAAAGCCAAGGCTAGCCAAGTCGTTGATGGCTATGATAAAAATATTTTTAAGCTTCATGGATTTCCCAAAGTTATCATAAGCGATATGGATCCCAAGTTTACTAGCAATTTTTGGAAGGAACTATTTTTCCATGTGGGGACATCCTTAACCAGGAGTACTTCATACCATCCCCAAACAGGTGGCCAGACTGAAGTGGTTAATAAATTCATTGAAGGGTACCTAAGTAATTTTGTGAATGAATGTCAGACATAATGGATCAATTGGTTACATCTTGTAGAATGGTGGTACAATAGTACATATCATACCTCCACAAAAATGTCCCCATTTGAAGCACTGCATGGTTATCTGCCTCCCTCCATTAAGGAGTATGTTATCAATTCTAAAGTTCCTGATGTGAAATACTATCTAGCCATGTTAGATGAAGTTTTATGCACTCTTAAAGCTCACCTAGAACAAGAAATGAATCGAATGAAACAACAAGTTGACAAAAGAAGAATTGACAGAAAATATATGATAGGTGATTGGGTGTTTGTTCGACTACAACCTTACAAGCAAAGTTCTCTTAAAAATTACAAGAAACACAAACTGGTTCATAAGTTTTATGGACCCTATTAAATTCGAAAGAGAGTTGGTCAAGTTGCGTATGCCCTTGATATTCCAAATAAAGGAAAATTGCATGACATTTTTCATGTTTCTTGTTTGAATAAAAAACCTAGGTCATATCGTCCATAGTATGAACCAAATTCCAGTGTTCTAGAAGAATTAATGAGTATCTAATCAAATGGAAAAACCTACATGAAGATGAAGCTCCTTGGGAGGATGAAGATTTTAGATCAAAGCATCCATCTTTACCCATGCTTCGAGGATGAATCTTTTCAAGGAGGGATGACTTGTAATAAACTTTATTAAATTACTTTTAGTTTATTTAGACTGTAACGCAAAGTCACGTCCAACTATTTGATAGACATGACTTTACTCTCATGTGTGTATTTATACACTTTTATGTGATCATAAGGGCATCAGAAAAATAAATTAAATATTATATATTGAAAATACGTGTTATATTTACAGTTTTCAACTTCTAGTCTCATTCAGAAAATGCGAGCCCTGGTCGTTGATCAACACTCTTGGACAATCGAACCTGGTAATCACATTCTCAAAAATGAATCACGTCACTATTTATGCTGTATAATCCTTAACTAGTGCATATTTGGCCCATCTTGTTAGATATTCAATGGTCGTGATGTTGTAGTGTGCCCCTGTGCGATGCACAGGAGGATTAATGGGACCCACAAAATATATTTCTTATTTATCGAATGGCTCTAGCACATTCATAGGAAATAAAGGAAGCTCATCTCTCCTGCAGGGATTTCCAATTCCTTGACATACATTGCAGTGTTTGCAATATTCCTTGGCATTTACAAAGAGTGAGGGCCACTCGAGCCATGCGTGCAGAACCTTGTGCGTTGTAGCCTTACATTGTGTCCTCCAACAATAATTTCACATGCTTCATACAGAATGAGGTCTCATTCATGTTCTAATGCACTCCGACACAAGATGCATCTGCGACCAACTTATACAACTTCCCAACAATTAACTGATAATCTACACTGCGGGTTACCGGTTGACAATGTTGAGCCTGGGTGTACCCCAGTAAAGGTTGTCCTGACATGAGAAATTCAATGATCTCAACCAATTGATCAAGAACTTCTTCGAATCAAAATAGTTTTGCATCTAGGAGTTCATCATCGAGGCTTCGACTAGCCTCTCCAGTCTCAAGCCGGGACAAATGATCTGGTTCAACGTTGTACTTACCTAGCTTGACCATAAATTCAAACTTAAACTCTTGGAAGAGCAACAAACAACGACATATTTTACCCCTAACACTGGCTTGTTGACCAAATATTTGAGTGCAGAGTGGTCTATAAAGAATTTGAAAGGGGTCCCCAACAAGTAACATTGAAACTTTTGCAACACATATACCATGGCGAGGCCTTCGCGCTCCATTGTAGTATAATTATTTTCTTCGTCAGACAACTTGTGACTGGAAAAATATACCAGATGGTCAATATTCCCTTTGCCCAGTTGCACGAGAATCACACCCAACACAATGGACGAGGCATCTATGTGTACATGAAATAGCTTAGACCAATCAGGAAAAAGCATAATTGGTACAGTGACAAGTTTTTCTTTGAGAGTATCTAAGGCTTCCTGTGTCCAAATATACTTAGTATATTTTCCCAACAAAATTTCCTATGGAGCATCAATCTGGGCATAATGTTGAATGAATCGTCGGTAATATCATGTATGACCCAATGTGGCACGCATCTCTTGGACCGAAGTGGGGGCCACCATATCCAAGATGGAAAAAATATTAGCTTAATCCACCAATAATCCATCCTTTCACATGATGTGGCCCAATAATGTGCCAAATGGTGTACACAATATGCAATTCTTCAAATTCAATTAAATTTGGAGTCGGCAGCATCGATCTAGCATCAATCGAAGGGCTTGCATGTGTTCCTTCAACAAGTTGAACACTATCCAATCGTTCAAAAAAAATTCAAGAAACCTGTGGATGAATTCCTTGACGGTTGTGACATTTATTCAGGAAAGTATTGGGGGGGAATTCTTTAAGCCAAAAGGAATTACAGTGCATGGAAAGGACCCCCATTCCATTGCAAAGGTGGTTTTGGCTTGATCCTCCTCTGCAATCTGAACCTGATGATACCCTAAAAAACTCATTTGTAAAAGAGTAGGCTTCTCAGCCACCAACATTTTCCCACATTTCATCTATGAAAGGTGTAGGGAAAGGGTTGTGGATGTAGGTTGTGTTGAGACTTCTCATATATACACAAATTCGAATATCACTAGTCTTCTTGGGTTGCACAACCATATAACTAATCCATTCAAACTACTCCACACAATGATCCCAACATCCAACATATGATCCAATTCTTTCCGCACCTTTTCCTTATATTTGGGATTTAATCGATAAGGCCTTCTACTGACCGGTTTGGCATCCAGTTTGAGATAAATTTTCATGGCCCCCAACGATTCTACAATGCCTTTCATTTCAGAAAATATCTGGGAAAATAAGTCCTCATATTCCTTGAGGAGGTAAACAACTTGAGTGATTGTCTCCTTATCCCAATAACCTCCAATGATGGCCATCTTGGGTGCTTCCTTAGTGCCAATATTATGTTTCTTGGTTTTAATTGGGCCATTATAGTCTGGTGCAGCCATCTCTGTTGCCTTACCCTTCATTCCATGCTTTTCTTTAGATTCTTGGATCTGGATGCCACATGGGTCATCGTCATCAACATTATCAACATCGATCTTCCAACAATGGATTGCCTCTTTCAGTTTTTCCACTGATTGATGATACAAGTAGATCACCCTGGGTGTGGCTTCCTTTGGTTGTCGATAAAAATAATATATTTAATATGGAGGAGAGCCTCTCTTTGAGTTGGATCTTTTTCAATGAAGCTAAATGTTAAGAAAAATTGGGAGCTCATATGGGTCCAGTCAACCATTTTCTTCTTGAGCTCCTCCTAAATATACCATCTTATAGGAACCATATCCATAGTGTGGACGAACCAATGGACCCATTGGGTTTGAGGGATATTCTTATAATTCTAGCACCATTCGGAAAAGGAAACGTGTTCCAGGGGATCCTCAGTACCCTTGTACCTATTGGCCAATTCGAAATCGACGATGGGATGGAACCAAAATTTTATCAATTCAGCCACCTGTGCCCAACTTTGAATATTTGTGTGATGTGTCTCCCACCATCACTTAGGTGTCCCTGAGACCACTGCAACCATGGCCTGGATCCTCTATTCCACAAGGACAACCTTCTCCATTTATATGAGGAATGCCACTACCAACCATGTCCCATCAAACCATAGGGCATCGCATGGCCTAGATCCTATCCAACGTACTGCTTTCATTATCCTCACACATATGCAAGTGGATACTTCATACAACTTTTTTTGCCATCTTTCCATGACATATTCAAAATCGGTGTCATACGACTTGATTCTTCACCAACTTAATTATATATATGCGATGGGATTAATGTGATCCTCCTTGCACCCAATGATCTTATAAATGTTTTCAATGACCGAGCTTTACGCATCCTCATCCACTGTCTCATTATATATGTCCCCTTAATATAGATCTAGAGGTGCGACGATGCGTAGGGTGGCAATCTCAAATAACATCTGCCTCTTCTTTAAATTCAACACGACATTATTTTCAAAGGCCAATCAATTCCAAGCAATGCAGGGTATGGGTCAGAGTCATCCATAATTTATATGATGTCAAAGTTAGCCTTGGTCTTCACTCCTTTTATATTCACTTCCACTTGTTCTAGTTGGCTTATAGGATAGATCTTGTATTGATTTTCCAACTGCAAATGAATAGGTTACCAAACTAACTTGACTTCCTCATCAACTCCCAGAACTTCTTCGGCAAAATATTCACATTGGAAACCAGATCCAACATGACTCTATCCATGTCATAGCCACCAATCTCCATTGTCATCTTGAATTCGTGCCACATGCACTTTTGCTTACTAATTTGGCATAAATCTCTTTATGGTAGGGGAGATGATATATTCTTATCTGTCATCTCTTTCCCCATACAAGTGGCTAGCATCTATGTCAACTTCCTTGCAACATCAGGATCATTGAGTAATCTCAAACAACAATGTAAGAACTTACTTACTTTATCCTCTGAGTACGTCTCGCTACCCAATTCGTGTAATGCTTTTTCATGCATTGCATGCTTAAGATCCTCTAGCTGTTGTTCCTTAATTTCTCATTGCTTAGTGCCTCAACTCTTCTTGACTATGCACTTATTCCATCGAATTCTGCGTACTGCGCTGCAACTCCTCGCACATGAAAGCTTCCTCCAATGACTGTTGTGTCACATGCTGCAGTTCTTCCTGGGCATGAGCCTCTTCTAGTGATATCTATGTCGCCCATTGCACTTCTTTCCGTATCTGGGCCTCCTCCAGTGACCTATGTGTCATGTGTTGCACTTCTTCATGAATATGAGCCTCCTCAAGTGATATTTATGTTGTGTGTTGTAGCTCTTCACATGCTCTTTCTTCTTCAATATCTACCTGTGCGTCACACAAAAATTAGTTTTGTTGGGAAAAAATGAACTTAGAAGGGGGGTTGTGCTTCCTTTCTTATTTTCTCCTTCGAATTTTGACCTAATCTCTCAGTCTACTCAAGGTCCCTTCCTGTCTTTTCTCCACCTCGGTTTACCACCCAGACATCGACTTCCTCATCTTTCTTATTATTTTTGCACAAATCCACATGCACCATATTGCAATGCATCTTCTTTTCTTCCCACTTCTTCACTAAGTCGGGACAGTCCTCTATGACATGATTGGGACTATGTTAGTATGCACAAAGCACACATGATTTGGTAGAAAACCTTGATACATGACCAATTTCTCCACAATTGAAGCAAGTGGGGGAATCTACCTCCCCCACCGCCATATCCTCAGTCATGACCGCACCCATATCCACCTTTGGGACCTCCTTGGTATCTACCTCTCTCAGCAAAGCCACGATCACCACCCTTATATTCTTCACGTACATGAAATGCTTCACGGGTATTTTCTTGCATCAGTTGGAGTGACTGGCAGTTATTGACATCGTGTCCCATGGATTTACAAAACTCACAGAACAAATTGTGATGTGTTTGTTGATACTTCTGCAAAGTTTGGAAACAAGGTGGTACATGGCCCCACTATCGGTATATCTCACGCCATTCTGTCTATCTAGTTAGGAATGGACTCGACACACTTGTCGCCACATAATTTGAAAGTATAGGGCACTCATCCCTATAATTCCCCTCAATGAGACATGTAGTACACCATACGTGCTCTCACACGACTTTTTTCTTCGCCACATCTTGAAACTGCATCAACACGTTGGCGAATTGTGATTTCACCCATGCCAATATCGTCGATGTCTCTACCCCTCCTAATGTAGATTCGAGGCGCATTGTAATTTCTACCACCTCCGCTTGAGTCGTCACCTTCTACTAGGTGAGCAAAACTTGTATATGGAGAGGCAACCCCACAATAAACCACTCTCTGTGATGCACACCCTAAATTTGGAATGTCATCCTATCCAAAAAAATATTAAACCATCGGTCATAATCCCACACGGTTTCTCCTTCTTTCCGCTTAATCTCCTTGATCTCAGTAATTCACTTAGACTCTAACTTAGGTTTTTGGAATTCCCTAAGAATATCTTGCTTGATCTCCTTCAGGGACCTTGCTTGTCCAGCCAACATAGTGGCCTTATACTTCAATTACCACATCAAGGCTCTATCCCTAAATGTGGTTTCCAATTGCATGATATTTGTTGTTTCATTTGTGATTCTCTTCATGGATCAAATTGCTTTGCACATGAACCAATGTTGTTCTACATCATCTCTACATGTTCCATGGAACATAGGTAACCTCAGGGTGTTGTCTTGATTCGCCATCTTCGAGTGGGAAATAACTCCTCCAAAATGATTGTTGGTTGTCAAACTCCTTTCTATTGATACTCCTCTTGGTGAAGTGGCACTAACTTTGCCTTCTTCTTCACTCATATATTCTCTTCGATCTTCTTCTACTCTTTCTCCTACTCCAATCGCTTCACTATTTGTTGTTCTTTCTTCTTGGTTACAAACGTGCAAGGGGGATGGTTCAAAGGGGGGGGGGTAAGTCCATCTTCTTCTGACATTTATTTTGAGGGGACCTAGAGATTTTCCTACCTGTAGCCATGCAAGTCCATCTACAATATCCAACGCGTCTCCCCCACCACTAGGGGATCCTCCATATTCCTTCCTTTCTTTTGCACCTCTAATCTGTGCCTCATCTTCTTCTGAGGTTACGACACTCCGAAATAGCTAAGTGGTTCAGACTTCGTCACCTGGGCCCCTGAGACTACTACCATTACTATTGTTTCTATCCCCACTAGACACCCTAATTTCGACACCACACCTCTTTGCGGGCCTATATTCACCTTTGCTCCACTCTGGCACAACACATTTTTCCATACTTCCTCCTAGTGTAATATCTTTTTCCTTCATCCCAGGCCTAACCCCTCATCACAAATCCCTTGCTATATGTGTTCCACCTCTCTTCTCCACTTTCCTTCTTAACTCAACTCTTCTTGCATATCTCTCGACTTTCTCTCTCCTCCGCTCATCTAGGTCCATCCCATTCCTCACCTCATCTCAACAATTTTTGGATCATCCTCAATGGATCCATCTCCTCTCTTATTTTCCCCTATCTTTGCAACCCACCCAACACTAGGGGAGTTTACTCATCCATTTTATCGAGCTCCATGTGCATTATCTCTTTCTCCACTAACAACATCTTTATCCAAAGTGGAATCTCTTCTAGCATTTTTTTCCTCGGACCTTTCACGAACTTTCTTTTAGCCTCGTTGAAAGAATCAATGTGCTCCAAAAATAAAATCCAATAATATAGCCATCCTTTAATCGAGAAAAGTAGAAGTCAATTTCCCAAGTCCACTTATTATCCAACACCTTAAATCTAGCAAGTGTGACTTGATCCCAAACCACTGGTTCTAAAGGCCACAGAGCAGTATTAGTAGTAGTTTTCCTTTTCAACCATTCATACAACAAAAAAGGTAATTTCGCAAAGAACGTCTCGTGCATATCAATATAAAGATACTTATATTTCCATATCTTCACATTCACTCTCAGCCCCTAAGTTTCTAGTAGGGAAAACTCATGCTCCTTTGCAGTTAACCGGTCTTGAATTTCCTCCCGAGATGGATACCACCTCATCTCTTGCCTTCATCATTCCCTAAAATAATTTCAAGTCTCAATAATGGAACCATTTGTTGGGTCGTTTCATGCTTGTGTGCATCCTTCTTAACGTTGGGGAGTTTAGACCCAGGGTTCATCCAAAGTTGACCAACAAAAACCCTAAAGCATCGACATATCGATCTTCAACTAAGGCCGAAGAAGGTCTCACCTGAGATGCAATGAGGATCATAGATACCATATGGTCTTGTGACAGGGATGAAGGACTAAATACATAGGGATCCATTCGGGATAACATTCATGCACTCCATTAACAACACCCTACTATTATCAATATGTAAAACAATACACACACATATCCAAATAACACATGAGTGACACATGATAGATCATAATCGTTGCATCTTTATTATGCCTTCCATTCCATTGAACACAAGCATGCATTAAACAAACTAGATTCAATAGCAACAATGTCTCATGTCCTCTTTATATATTTCCCCATATTTACATCTCAATGCGCCATGCACATTCCTTTAGACCTCAAACCTATGGTAGACTGAGACTTATACTCAGTAGCATTACAAAATTACAATACTACAAAGGCTCAAAGTGAGCTCAACACACAACAAACAACAAATCAATGAATCCTCTAAGTGATTGTCCAACTCTCTAACTCTATTTCCAATGTTGATGCTTCTTTTTATAGCTTTCTCTACTCAAGAGCTTTGTCTCTTTCAGTTTTGGTCTACTTGCTCTACTAACAAATTGCCTCGCATGCTTCTAACACCTGCATGTAGTCCACTTAGCCTTCTGGAATCAAGGAAATCTTAAATTCCTTGTTAGCTCATATTTTTTCAGCTCCACGTTCCCTTGTGCTGCAGGTAGTAATCATTCGAGAAGATTTCTCGTCAATTCCTTTCTTGATTTTGGCATGTGTCTTCTTGATTTCTAATGCGCATCAAAACCCATACCAACACACACTTGATATAATTTAGGCTTGGTGCACAATATCAAAACTTGATCCGATGCACACTTCTTTTCATTCTCTGTGCATTAGATTAGGTGCACGCAAACTAGAATTAGCACACACAACTTCGTTCGTGCACACGCCTGAGATTGACCCAAAACTTTGGGTGCCAAGAAAATCCCACACATTTTAAAATAAATATTTAATTGGGAATTTCATGGGACAAATGGTCAAGCCACAAGATTCTCAAACTATTGTTAAGGGAATATTAAATCCCTCTCATGAAGGGCATTATTTCTTCCCTTGTGGGAGCTCATACATTGATTTTCTATTCTGGTGGAAGGAGGATCAACATTTGATTTTTTGAGTGCTATACTTGAATCAATTGTCTATGGATTTCAATTTGGAAGAAGACATTTCCACAACAATCCCAATTTGGATTCATCTTCCTCACTTGCCTCTGATCATATTTTGAGGAGATCCAACTTTCCAAGTGATTGGAAATAACATTGAAGTTTAGAGATATAGCAACCTCAAAGGCATTCCAATGCACATGCACATAGATATGTGCAAAAGTGGACTTAGAGAAAGGTTGATCAAAGACAATATAGTTAAAAATGGATGGATGGTGCCATATCCAGGTGTTGGATGATGAAAAACTCCCATTTAAGTGTAACAAATGCCATGAATATGGTCACTTTGATAAAAACTGTAAAAAAGGAATAACTAACTCCACTAAAAATAGAGCCTATGTAAATAATGAATAGACAAAAGAGAAGGCGACCCTTTTCCCAACCAATTTTTTTTCTTTTAAGTTATATCCTACCCTAATGATGAATTGATTTGATATTTTAGACTTTAGTAATGACAAGGATGGAAATGAGCCAATAGAAGGTCCCTAATCAGAAATGTCAGCTACAAAGTTGAAAGAAACTTTAGAAGAACCATGTATGAAAGAAGAGCAATGACAATTGAATGGTGAAGAGCTTGTTAAATAGGCACCTCTAGGAAACGAAGTAGAGACTCCATATTAAGTAGGTGTTTCACAGAGGAACCCTACCACCTCCTTTATTTCCCTCTCGCTTACAAGAAGAAGAATCCAAAAAACGTGTTGTAGGGAGAAGCGGATATAAATAAATGAAACCTAGGTATGTCTTTTAGATGTATTTTAATATGTAAATAACTTGTTAAGAACTTTAAAAGTTCGTGAGACATTAGGTATGGGAGGTCAAGAAATAAATTTCTTCCATCCTAGACTAATGTAACATGGGACAAGGATGAAGAGTGGTGCGTAGAAACAATAAAGCAAAGTCTTAATTTGTTTTGGTCCTTCTTAATATAGATCATAATGGAGAATAGTTTCTCACACTCTATGTGACTAGGTTGGACAACTATCATTGGAAAAATGACTTTTCTTGTAGAGTCAAGTACTAATATCTCTTTCTCTCCCTATTGTCTGTGTAATTCACTAAAACTTCCTTGAATGATGTCTCCAATAATCTTCCTTCAAATATCATTTATGCTTGCAATAATTACAGTAAGGAACCTTCTTCTTCGACATGATACTCTCTTTTCTTTAACTATTTGGTGTCAATTCTATGTTGTGAGTTCCCACTGAATGATTTCTTATGCATGCCATCTTTAATAATATTCTTCTTTTCTTGATTACAATTAATGCCAACAATGTTGTTCGGCTTCTTCTAACTATTTTTTTTGCCTATCTTAACTTTTCCTTGTGACAAACATCCATAGTGTGGTTGCAGTGGAAAGACTCAAGCTCTTTCTAAGTTGGGACGATTAATCTACTAATGAACTTGGTAACTAAATTTTGATTCTTTATCCATTAGTTGACTGGAATAATGGTTGAATTATTGGATATCTACTGTTTGATTTGGCATATGTTGCAAGTATTGCCATTATTTTTATCATTGCTTTTAGTAATTCATTGGATAAAAAAATTCTTTGATACCAATTTTAAACTTGTTCCACATCACATCATGTACTACGGGGTGACAATGCATGGTGTTCATCCACTGTAACATACTTCCACCAAATCCATTTCCACTCTACTTTATACCCTATTAACAAATTTGTATGAACACATAAATTTAATGGTCATACATGTAGTGCGCCTAACTCTCCATCATAACCTCTTAGAGAAAACCATAATTGAAGCAATTTTATGGAGACCAATTGCACTGGAAAACTCCCCTAGTTGATCTTCTTAGAAGCATTTTTATGGAGATCAACTACCCTCGAAATATACCCAATATGATCTTCTTTTTATCTAAAGGATTTATCGCCCATCACCCCCTTTTCCAAGTTTGAAAAGATACACAATTTTTTTGTCCATCTTATTCTTAACCAAGAAGTATATTTAACATGTATAACATCATTTCTAAAAGATTGTGAGAAGTATCTTTAACATGCATAACATCATATTTCTAAAAGATTGCATTGAATCTGTCTAACCCTATTTTTGCCTCTCCATTTTTCTTCCTAGATGTTTATCAATGCATATCTAGACTTATAAATAGGTTAGGAACTACTTTTGGCGAGGATGCTCATAAAATTTTCAACAAGATCATGGGGCTTAAGAAAAAATAAGAACTATTGCAATGGTTTCCCTTTGAAATATAACATGAACAACAACTTTGAGTAAAGAAGTTGATCTCTAATTGAAAACAAGTCCTATGACTACTTTTCCCCATCCAAAAAACCGATTAAATTATTTTTAACTTGTAATGGATCTATGCAAAATTATTTTTAACTAATGGGTGCAAGCTAGGTTGGATGGCACACATTTATTCCACTTGGTTTTGTAAGAACACTTGTTTGTTCAAATTTGATTGTTTCCTTTAATTAAATTAAATAAAGTGTTTGGTTGCCTACTGACGTAAACACAATCCCCCAAGTCACTTATATGCCTCTAGATTTGACAGCCTCCTCACACAGAGTTTTGGGGGATATGGGGTTATGTCAACCCCTTATTCTTCCATAGGCATCATAGTCATCTATTTCCTTCATCATCTAACAACGCATACCCTCCATGTCATTTTTAAGTGTGATGTAATGTGAAGAGGCCACCATTATTACGTGGTGGTAGTTGGGGAATCTGTAAAAGAGAAAAAAGGGGTGTGGATACTTAAGAAGGGAATGAGGGGAAAGGAAAATATAAGAGAACGATGAGGTAAAACTAGAAAAAAAAATGGGGCATCACTCTCATTTTACGATGGTTGCCACAAAGAGGATACTAGAGGGGTAATTATTTGTAGGAGAAGGAAAGGGACACTCTCATGTGGAGGAGAGGAAGAATCTCCCGCAAAAGGGAAGAACGAAAAACAAGAAAGAAAAGATGAGGCATCCCTCTCATAGAAGAGAGTTTCTCTCAAAGAGGAACAATAAGAGAACATAGAGGATATAAGAGAGGGTTCTAGTTTTTTGAATCTAGTTAGAATCCTCAAAGAAGAGAAGAACATAAAGAAATAAGAATGGGTAAGAATAATGAAGAAGAGGAAAGAAACAAGAGAAGAACGAGAATAAGTAAGGAGAAATATGGAAATAGAAAGGAGGAATCAATTCCAACAAGCTTGATGGGTAGAAAGTGCAAGGAAAAAAGAACTTTAGCTCTTGGAGAAGAAACCTATAGGAATAAGAACTTATAGCCCTTGTGGGAAAAAGGTAAATTGATCATTAAGTTTTATATGTAAGCCCAACCAAGACTTATATTGACAAGTATCTTGTGAGAAATGGCTTGGCCCTATTACTCGATTGTTGTTGTTGATATTGTTGTTTTAATTTAATCGTTGTAGTAACTAGAGCCCTTGGAGGACACATGCATTGTAATTATTGTTTCTAGAGAGTTAATAATAAAAATAAAACTTTGTGTTTCTTATTGTTTCCTATGTGCATGCTTGAGTTGGTGTTTATGAACTTCTTGTTTTAGTTGCTAGTGTGCATGCTTAAGTTGTTGTTTTAGGAGCTTCATGTTTTAATTGTTTATGTGGTGTAGTAGGCAAGGCTTGATTTGTGTCTAATCATACCTACATCAATTTGGAATCAAAACAAGTTGATTCCTGCTACAAAGTACAATTCTAATAAAGAGAAAAGAAGCACTAGGTTGATTTTGTAGGAGAGAAAATAGCTCCATTGTATTTTTGTTGGGCTTTTATATTCTTTGCAGTGAAAGTCTAGTCGAGTTGAATCGACTGACAGTCGAAGTCGAGGTGGATTGACAACAAGTCGAGAGTCTAGGTAGATCGAAAACAAGTCAAAGAAGTCAACCAAAAAGAGGTCAACAGGCGGGCATGACCGAATGAAGGCCGATTGGTAATCTGACTTGGAGTTAACTGCAACAAAATCCCAAGATTTACGGGATTTGTAGCCAATGATCTGCATGGATCTATAACCATTTTTGGGCGCCAAGTATTTAGGGTTTTACATGTTGTAAAGCCTATAAAGAGGTATGTTGTAAGGATGCAAAGGCTAATGATAATCAATGAATCATAGAATAGCCATTCTTTAGAGAAATCTTTAGATATAGGTTGTTGGTCATGTAGATGTAAGTCATATTGTATACATGGTTGTTCTTGCATAGGAAAGAGGGTATGATGTTGATTGTTTCTTAGGTGTGGACCAAGGTTAGACATGTAACCTTTTATTCAGATTGAATAAGACAACAAGAGAGCAGAATGCTCAAGGAATTTTGGTTTTCCTGGTTTGGTTTTCCTGGTTTGGGTTTCCGGGTAAAATCTATGTGTACGGTGTGATTGCTTTGTCATTTTTGTTCTTAATTAAATTATTTTTCTCTTTTTCTAGGTTTAGTGTGGAAGTGTTTCTCATTTCCTAAGAAGTGGTATCAGAGTTATGTTATGCTTTGACATGTGTATAAGATCTTGATTTACCAATGATCCAGGATATTTTTCCAGGTGACTTATTAAAGAATTGCATAAAATGAGCATAAACTAAAGTACACCATAAAGAAGGAAAATCTCAAAAGGAAAAAGACATAATCATGCAATATGAACACAAAGAACTTGATAATGGAGTTCATCCCTAATGGACTACGTCTTTGGGTCCTGCTCTCAAATGGGTAGGTCTTTTTATTAACTCCACAAAAGCATTGGGAAAAATACATAAGTATACCTCATTCTGGAGTTAAGCTACAAAATCTTTGCTCAGATCATAAAAATAACATCACCACTGTGTTTGTGGCATCGTTTTACTTAAAAATGACTATCTCCACGCCTTGATCCGAGTCTGACACTTTCAGGCCCAAGAGACACCTCTGTCTCGGTTACTGTGCCACTGCCTCTGCAATAAATGACTGGAAAATCTCGAAATACATGCCCCAGTCCATATAAATTCCATACGGGCGCACTCAGTTCTCCTCTCTTCTCCCCGAATGCACTGGCGAACACCCCTTTTTATACAAAAAGTAGGCGGTTATGTAATAAGTGAGTCCGTTGGTGGAGTGGTTAGCGGAGGCTAAGTTAGGGAATTGGTTGGCGGAGGTCCCAGGATCGAATCACGTGGACTCCGCTTTTAGCATGTGGTTGCAACGAGTTTTGGTGCCCGCTGCTAAAATTGGCTGGCAACTGCTAAACTAGTGGTGATTAGTTTTAATAGTTTGGTAGATGGCTATATATAATGGCAGTTGGAATATGCTATATGGAGGTGGTGGACATGGTCAGATGGACCAACACAAAACTAGGGGCTAGGCCAAGGGCCTAATCCCTTTTCTTTTCCCGTCACATAAAACACTTAAGATTAAATACAATGCACACCATATTACTAACAAGGAACACATGTTGGTTAGCACAGAGGTGTGAGGTCTTTAAGATAAGGAGGTCAGGAGTTCGACTCTTGTGGAGTCATAAAAATTTTACACATACCAACTGTTGAGTACATTTTTATGCTTCCTTTTTGCTCTATAAACTACACTTTTGCCTCTATATCCATCCATTTTGCCTTCATTTCATTCCATATTTTCCATAAAATAGCTTATGCAAGGTATATTTATCATTCTTTAGCTTAAGAATTGAGTTTTCTAAATTTTGGCATTAAAATTGA